>JAMQGT020013875.1:0-133418 GCA_024447675.2 Pterophyllum scalare
TTTTTTTTTTATTAAAGTCTTTTACTGTTGCTTTGGACGTATACCACCATCTGTTTGTTTCCTGCATAGGAGAGAGTTGGAAACTTCCTGGCTGACTTCTATGCAGTGAACGGTCTGGTGCTGGAGTCAAGAAAACGGCGGGAGCACCTAAGTGAAGAAGACATCTTGAGGAACAAAGCCATCATGGAGAGTTTAAGTAAAGGAGGCAGCATCAGTGAGCAGAATTTTGAGGTGAGAAGGGAAGACTACAGTGTTGTTTCTCTCTCTGCCAGCGGTGAATAGTACTAACACTGGCGGATATTTTTCTGCCCCCCCCCCCAGCCTGCAAGAAGACAGTCCCTCACAGCTCCAGCCCCCAACACAATTTCTTGGGAAGAGTACATAACTGCGGAGCACGGAAAGTAAGTACCTCTATGATTTCATCAGTCCTAGCTGTAATTAGGAATTTATTCAGGGCAGGTAGAAGAAAATGTAACTGCTGAGTGTGAAATAACATCTTTTTGTGTTTGTCTGTGCCTCTTCCCACCTTCAGGCCACCTCATCTTGGCAGAGAGCTTGTTTGTAAGGAAAGCAAGAAGAACTTCAAAGCTACTGTAGCCATGAGCCAGGATTTCCCTCTAGGCATTGAGTCGTAAGTGCATCCCTTCCTCCTCAGATCTATTTGCGAAGCTTTCTGTGCAGATTGAGCCTGGGTGGATGCACTTGGGATAGTAGAAAAGGGTAGTGCAGAGATGAAGTAAATCAGATCAGATAATTGGGCCAGGTAGACAAAAGGGCTTCAGCTGGTTGTGTGAGAGAGCCACTGATGAGGAGATTACAAAATCAAACGCTCCCCCACCTTCCAAAAAAAACCAAACAAGCATTTTCTTTGACTGAGCTCGGCTACCGGGAGAACCGGGCTGTTTGGTTGAAGTTAAAATCTGCTTATTTCTCATTCACTTCTTTTCATATGTTACTGTATGCGCCTGTAACCTTGCAGGTGCGAGACCTTTATGAATTGAATCTGATTTAGCTAAGTTTTGGCCAAATGACTGGCTGATATAGAGTTTTTAAATTTTATATCTTTTTTAATATATCTTTTATCTTTTTTTCTTTTCCAAGAGTTGATAATGGATTTGCAAAAATATAAATGTATAAAGTGTAAGAATAAGAATATCTTTTTTGATCACAGAGGGAAATTCATATGACACAGCTCATCTGCTATATGTGTGAGAACTGAAAAGCCTGATGGCTGTGGGTACAGATGATTTTCTGCATCTCTCCGTTTTACAGTGAGAGAGGAATCTTCCAGTACTGATGATTTTTTTTTTGTTCCATAAAGATGCTATAAAGTGGGTGATCAGAGTTGTTCAGGATGGCTTCTAACATCTTCAGTGTGCATTTTTCCACCACCTCTCCCAGCGTGTCTCTTCTGGCTCCAGTTACAGGGCCAGCTTTCCTCACTAGTTTGTCCAGTCTCCTTGCATCCTTGCTTCTGATGCTGTCACCCCAGCAGACTGCAGCATAGAACAGCACACTTGCCACTACAGACTGATAGAACAGGTGTAGGATTTGTCCACCCAACAAACTTTCACAGGCTGCAGAGGGGGACCTTATCTTTGGAAATCTATTATCATGTCCTCATTCTTAGAGGTGTTCAATATGAAGTGGTTTCTGTGACTCCAGTCACTGAAGGCTTCAACAAGATCCCTATATTCAGATCCCTGTCCATTCCTGATACATGCCACAATGGCAGTGCAATCTGAGTATTTCTGGATGTGGCAGGACTCAGAATTGTCTTTGAAGTCTGCTGTATACAATGTGAAAAGGAATGGAGCCAGGACAGTCCCCTGTGGAGCCCCCGTGCTGCTCATTAATGTCCCAGAAACACAGTTCCCCAACCTGACCAACTGTGGCCTTTCTGTCAAGTAGTTTGTGATTCAGGAAGCAAAGGCAGAATATACACCCATCTCTGTGAGCTTGTGTTTGAGTAGATTTGGTTGGATGGTATTGAAAGCACTTGAAAAGTCAAAGAACATAACTCTCACATAAGCGCCAGATTCCTCCAGGTGAGCTAGGGCTCGGTGAAGCATGTAGAGGACACTGTCATTCACTCCGATGTGTTGTTTGTATGCAGACTGAAGGGGATCAAGTTTGTCTTAAACCTTAAGACTCAGTAGGTGTAGAATCAGCTGTTCCAAGGTTTTCTCAGTGTGCCATGCAAGGGCCACTGGTCTGTAGTCATTTAGTTCAGCTGGACACTTTATCTTTGGTACCGGTACAATACAGGATGTCTTCCACAGCGCCAGCACCCACCCCAGATGTAGACTCAGGTTAAAGATCCTGTGGATCTCTCCCCCCCCCCCACACACACAAAAAAATCTGGTTTTATTAAAAAAAAATCAGGCCACAACTAGTATTTTGTCCACTCATGAGACTTTAAAGAGAACAAATAAAGATTGAAGTACCCTTACCTTTATTGCCTTGATGTGGGATTCGGGGGGATGTGGTTTGGGTTTTGCCAGTAATGGATGACGGGCAATGCTGTTAAATATTACAGTAACTTAGTAAAGGTAGTAAATTGCTTTATCTCGTCTACTGAATGAAGCTTAATGGAACCAGCAATAAAACCCTCTCCTTATCAAAGCTAATGGTTTTTTAATGTCATTTTTCCCCTTTGCATTTTGTGCTTTGTAATGTTTAAATATGCTATATTTACTACTTTGATCATGTTCAGTTTAATGTCATAATCACCAAAAATAGACCAGTGCTCTAGTTGTAGAAATGTGTCATTTCGGCCATAAACCTTTTGCAGTTCTTGGATCATTTCCAGCCTGTGTGTGTGTGTGTGTGTGTGCGTGCGTGCGTGCGTGCGTGCGTGCCTGGGATGTGAAGTTATAGAGAGTGAACTTGATGTAACAAAAAGCAGATTGTCTAGCACTGAAGCTTAGGATTGAAAATCTCTGTTTAAAATCTTATTATTTATGTTGTTCCTTGCCTACGGGTCAGTCTGTTTCCACCACAACCAAAACAGTCTTTTGAACAAGGCTGATATTTATGAAATGAAACCAAAAATGTTAGCGCAGGATTACATGTACACGTAATTTCCCGCAAGGCCACATTAATTGAGAGGTTCACAGGAACTGATTCGTTACGGTCACTGGTGGCCAATCGGAATACAACAAATGCAGTCAGTGTTGCTACAGTGTTTTAGGTTTATTTTACTTTTAGATGAAAGGCACTTTTAACCAAAAAAGGGTAAAGACACACTTGGATGGCGAACTCATAGCTGCCACACATGGAAGTGAAAGGACGAGTATGAGGGAGTGCAGTCCTTAAATGTGACTGCATAGGCCAGGTGATTTCAGCTAAGGAATTTATGAGCCAATCAGCAGAACCTGAGCACAGGAAGTGAGGTTAAGGAGGTGAGGTGTGCATGAATGAAGAAAGTGGTAAATAAACTAGGAATCTTTACTAAAGATTGAATTATGTTATAGTATCATGTGTGCCCTAAAAATGTATTTGTATGCACAGCATAACTTCCTGAGGGTTTCCTGAGATTCCAGCAGAATGACTCTCAGGAAAAAGTACTTCATAGAAAGTAGAGCCCAGGAATTTTTAAGATCAATACCGATACTTCGTAAGTTAAAAATCGAATCTCATCAGCCGATATTTTTTCTTTTCTTTCAAACACATGAAACATAAACAGATTTCCTTAACATTTGTTATGTGTAGTTATTTATGCCTCCTTACTAAGATAAAATGACAATGCAGTTTGAAAATAATCTTGTTTTGTTTCCACAAGTCGTGGATTCCTCATTTACGCTGTGCCCGACTCCGCCCGGATCAGCTGGTTGTTTTTTGTGGTCTTCCAAACAGGAGTTGCCAACAAGGAAGTTGCAGAGTGCCCTCTGGTGGACAAGACTATGCAACATCAACACTCTTAACGGGGTTAAAGGATGTTTCTCCTGTGGCTTCATTAGTTTTCATTTATCAGCTGTTTTAGATGCGGATACCGATATATTGGCAGAAACTAATATTGCCTGGGCTCTCATTATTTATTAATGGAATCAATGATGAATGAATGATGATGCATGTAATATTTGAAATGATGTGGAAAAAATCCTGTATCAGCAGGCAAAATTTTTTACAGCGAGAAAAACCCTTATCAGCCTGTCGTATGGCGCCTGACTATTCATTTAATATCAAATGTGAATTTATCCTTTGAAGACTGATAAATTCAGTGGATCACAACTTAAAATGACTGGAAATGGATATCTGTTGAAGGTGGATAAAGTGGTTGAACCTGTGCTCAAATTGCAGTGACTCTTTTTTTTTGGTTTTGTTTCCTTTGGGTTTGTAAGAATTTTGTGAGGTTGTGTGTAGCTGACAGGAAGTTCTGCAAAAGCCAGTGAAAGAAAACTGCTAATTCACTTTCCTCTGCCTCCAGGTTACTCAACGTGTTGGAGGTCATCGCCCCGTTCAAGCACTTCAACAAACTCAGAGAGTTTGTTCAGATGAAACTTCCGCCTGGTTTTCCCGTCAAACTTGGTATGTGGGGCGACCCATCACTGCGTTCTTGTGAGTTGGTGAATTTCAGTAGCAGGATCACAAATAATTTTCTTTTCTTTGTGTATTTCCTGCCTCACAGACATCCCCGTCTTCCCCACTATCACAGCGACTGTCACCTTTCAGGAATTCCGCTATGATGAATTTGAAGAGTCCATTTTCTTCATCCCCACGGATTACAAAGAGGATCCCAGTCGCTTCCCAGACCTCTAATATGTAAATGGGAAATGACCAGCAAGTTTGGGATGGTGGAGTCAAAAGAAAAAAGGAATATTATGTTGTTTTATTCTGTATTTATTAGCTGTTAAAAGGAAGGGGTGGGCCTTACTGTTCAATTGTTCCGTTTGCCGAATGATCCAAAGCAAATCAATGCAAACAGATGTTACAGAGCGCCGCCTCACATATAGATGTACCGGCAGTCGTTTTTGTGAAATAAATGAAAGCTTTCATTGTACTCGCTGTTCAATTGAGCAGTTAAATCCACTGCTCTGTGCTGCTGTTCTCTACTCTGAAAGCTGTCAGACGACGCAGCCCAGGCTCTTCATCGTCACTATTTTAATATTTCCCTCATCTTCAAGGACTGAGAATTGATTTCTCATTCTTGAAATTGCACTGACGCCCTCATCTGTAAATAATTCACGTCTGTTCTTCACAACAAAAAGAATAGCAAATATCGCTATATCCTCAAACTGTGCTTAATATTCATTTATATATTATGTATTATATATAAAGAGAGAGATGAACTCAGATGAGTAACACTGTGTAGCAATACATTTCCAGTACTTAAGAATGTTTTTAACCAGCTGGGACAAGGTTTAGCATTTAAAAAACAAAAACCCATTGCTACAGTTCGATATCCAAGACACCCCCCCCCCCCCCAGGGACGCAGTCTCCTGCATTTTCAGGTTAGCTAATGTTACCTCTCGGCTGTCTCCATGTTTGTTGTGATCGTATGAATTCTGTGCCCAGTGTGTGAGTGAGTTAACTGTACTGTGTCAAGGGTTGTTGTATGTACGTTTGTGTATGGGAGAACCCAGGTGAGATATCAGGTAAACTGTTCTTAGTTTAACACTGCACTGATAAGAAGTATATTTAAGGCATGCTGTGGCTGTGTTGGCCTCCTGGATCACATGCATCTCTAAGGTATATTCTGTTACACTAGCTGCAGACTAGCTGGTACTTGAATTAAGGAGAAACTGAAAATTAGAACATGGACTCTTAGAAAATCCTTTAGTGCTTATAAATTCTCTCCTTGATGGTAGTCTGCATATTATTAATTTTTTTTATTTATATATATATATATGTATACATATATAAATGCAAGTAGAGGGAACTAAGCTGTGAGGTTGATCATTGCTGGATATCTCAACTGTCCAGATAAGAAGTGATCCAATTCATTGAGCTGTTTCTGGCTTCAGCTAATATGTACTGCAACCATACCTACTTCACTTCCCTTTAAATAAAGCACCAGCATCATCTTTCAACTGACTTTGTGTTTGTAATAAAAACTTTGAGGCTTCCAGAGAGGGGTGGATAAATATTTTGATTTATCACGTCGGTGGGTATTTCAGGCCAAATCTGGCAACATTTCAAAGCAATACCAAATATTTTGTAGGGGTTATTGTAGCATTTAATGTTTAGTGGCGACATGAGGCTTAGAAGGTAGAGCTGGTTTGATCCCAAAATATTAAACATTAAAAAAAATTTCCTCCAACATATTATCAGTATGTGTGATGGCACTTTTAGTCAATAAGACCAGAAGAGCAGTCTATTGACTTTAGTGCAGCAGCTAGAAGCAGTCAACTGTTTTATTTTCTATCAGGAAAATATTAGATTTCTCAAAATAAAGCAGTATTTTTTTATACATATATTCAAGGATCTAAATTTTAAAAAGTCTTGAAATTTATGTCACATTAGCACCAAACATTTACCTAGAAACTTTTATTCTGTTTTTTAAAAGTCCTCCATCAGCATTGCAGTATAATTTTATGCCATTAACAACTTCATCCAGTATTGGTGCACCAGACTTACCTGATGCCAGAGGTTAGAGTTGGCAATATAAATGTCCTGTCATATAGGCACATCTGCCATCCTATCTAACACAAACATCCTGTATGTCCTGTCAGTACTGACTCTATGATGAAAGAGTTGAACCTGTAGTTGCCTGATTTATTTATTTTAAATCAGATCTGAGGATTTTCACATTTGTATCATCGGCCCCAACTTGAGGCAAAAGTTCCAAATTTTGAAGTCTTAGCTCTTTAAATAAGCTTTAATATATAAAAGAAATACTTGATAAAACAGTTCTCTCAGATAACAAGCAAAATGCAGCAATTTTGCATTTTGGTGAAGACAGAGACCCATGCATCACACCACCCCACGTAACAAAAAATGAAAAGGTTCAATATGTGAAAAGAAGAAGAAAAAAAAAATATCAAGAAACAAAAGCAAAGCAAGCCTACTTCCAGTTGTAATCTATTACATCTGTAGCAGAAAGAACACTTATAGTAATGTGACGAACCAAGAGAAACGTCAGGGTAGACAATTCAGCATTATACATTTGCAAAAAAAAAAAAGCACACTTCTGTGACAGAAAATGATACATTTCAAACAATTCACATTTTAGATTCAGCCCGGGGGGGGGGGGGGGTCGTAGCATTTTCACAACCAACATGGAGGGAGAACGTGGGACAGAACTGGATGGACGAGTCAGTCGCTGACGTCCATGTCCTCTTCGTGGTGATCATCGGCACCATTAACTTTGGCCTGCTTCACGACGCGCACTCGGCCGTTACCTTCCACCGACTGAGGAGACAAAGCAGAGTCGTCCGAGTCCTTCCTGTCCTCTCGCTCCTTCTCACTGTCGTAGCCTTGTTCTTCTTCATCGTAGTCTCTGGTGATCTGTAAAAGGAAGTCAGTGCATGTGGTATTTAAAACAAAAGTGTGGCTAACATTACAACAGCGATGCTCATAGTGTTAAAATAAAAGCTCATCAGAAAATGCGACACACCAACCTTAACATCTTTCTCTCCATCTGACTTCCGATCACGCTCCCTTTCTTTGTCTTTACTCTTCTTTTTCTTGCTGCTGGAGCGCTCCCGTTCTTCACGGCTGCGCTCTTTATCGCTCCTCCGGTCTCTCTCCCGCTCTCTGTCTCTGTCCCTGTCCTTATCCCTCTTCTTTTCTTTTTTGTGCCTTCACAGAATGGAGATCAAGTCCATAATAATGTCAGTCAAGAGATAGGTTTGCTTTTCCTTAATAAAGAAAATAAAACTGTTCCAACAGAAACTTGTAATACACATTCAGTGCAACCAGGTGGTATTAAATACATTAGACAACCTTCGAGGAGATGGAGACGGAGTGATTCTCCTTTTAGGAGACTTCTTAGGAGAACGACTGCTGCTGCGACTTTTCCTGCGTCTCCTGCAGAACAGAACAAAAAAATTAATAAAATTAGGGAAGTGCCATACTTAAAAATTGACATTTAAATATTCAAAGTCTTGCCGTTTCCAATGAATTTTGTACTTCTCTGTAATATTACAAAATCTTTAATATAAATCTGATGAACTACTTGTCAGATGAAGACCTTGGTTGTACTCACCGGCTCACACTGCGTGACCTCCTCGCTGTGCTGTAGCTTTTGGGTGGTGTTTTGGATTTCCTTCTCCCTGCATCATCTTTCTTTCTCTCTCTGTAGATTAAAAAAAAAAACACACACACCTTAGTTTCCCAGCTGTTGACCCAAGAGTGCAGGCTCGAGGTCAAGTTTTCACAGTTAGCCCACCTGGATCTGCTTCGAGATCTCCTGCTTCTGTCTCTTGAGTCGATGTGTCTCCTGCGTGGGCTTTTGGAGCGTTCTCCTGCTTCTCGAATTGGATCTGCGCTTCGACTTGCTCCTGGTTCGCCTGTAACCATTCATGCACAACATTTAACTATTGTTCATGTGAAAAAGGCTCTCCATCTCAACTTTGCAGGTGATAAAGTGCAGTAAATCACCTGTGTCTTGAACGTGATCTTGACCTCCTCCTCCTGGATCTGGACCTGGACCTAGAGTGCTTCTTTTTTCCCTCCTTATCTGCATGTCAGGAAAACAAAACAAAACAAAAACACTTTAAATTTCAATTTAAAATATTGTGTGTTAAACAAAAGCTTTTTCTTATTTTTTGACACAGCAAAAACAAAATTCCTGCAACCATGAAAACCTGCCAAGGAAATCAACTGGGGAAATAAGGGGGACCTAATTATGAGGGTTTGTTATGTCTCTGCAATGCAGACAAAACAGACGATGCTTTAGACCACAAAGCCAACATCCTAGCAACAACAAGGTCTTCTGAACTTCAGCGCACTCACGTCCGGGTTCGATAGCGGCAGAAATTAGTGACTGGGCCTCTCTGACTCTCTTCATTGCCTCTTCGATTTCTTTATTAGCTGCGTCAGCCTTCAGCCCTGTATTCAGGCTTAAGCCAGCAGCCAAGGGATTCAGTCTAAACAAATAAATTATAATTAGTTGACTCATTACTACAAAACAACAAACAACTACTTCTTCCACTGTGCCTTAGTTGTTCTACTGTGCCCAGTAAAACAACTAAGGCACAGCATTCAAAGCGGCTTCTTTAAAGACACTTACTTTGGATCGGTCATGAACTTCAACAGCTGATCAGCAGCCTGTATGGAGACAGAAGGATGAAGATATTCAAAACGTTCAACAATGCACATTAACTTTGTTCACTGCCATTTAAGAAAACGTCTGACCTGGGGATTCATACCAGCTCCCGGGAATCCAAACGCTGCCATTGGATCCATGTTGGGTGCACCAAAGGGGTTTGCGAGCTAGAATAAACAAAGTTATGTTAGGCCAGCTTAGAGAATATCCAGATACTGACACCTTACAAGTGTTGCTGTCATTAGACTGGTGTTATGTGACACACTTATGTGCAGCCGACTAATTTCTCTCATTTTAAAATGGTCAGTGAGGCATGTAAGGATGGCTGTAAATCAACACCTACGACCACAAAAAAGAAAAAAAAAGACTTTAAATAGGACATGGCAGTGCTGAAGGAGTGACTGAGGACTGAACCTTAAGATTACTGCTTGATCAAGACTTGGCAAGAGACCCGTACCTGCATAACATGACTGAATGGTGATAATTTTGTCTTACTGCTTCAAACTGTTCATGCTAAAAGAATGTGAATGAGTCAAAACAAGTATTTTGTGAGACCACAATCCTACAAATTACCAGAAAAAAAAAGTTTAAAAAAAAAGAAAATGTTATGACTCTTGGTGCACTAATACAGTTAAACACTGAGGTCTTACAGGTGGATTGGGAATGGGATTAGGCATCGGAAGAAGGCCTCCTCCTGGCAGAATTCCTGCAACAGCATTTGCTGGCGCCAGCAGTGACAAAGCTTTAGCCTCATCTGGAATCGATCCTATAGGAATAAAGAAAAAGGCGTTAGGAGAGAAGAATGGTTTCTCTCACACACACACACACACTACAGAGAAGACATTTTGGAAAAAAAGAAAAAGTGTTCACACTGCATTTCTTCACATGTTTACCTCATACATCAGAGAAGAGTTCCCTTAATTCAACATAATCATTGCAGTGACTTAACTATTGCTGGAATAAATCACACTACTCCAATGAACACTGCCAAGAATAGATCACCTGAATGTGTTTTTTAAGTCATGAACCAAACGTTAGCAAGCACAGCTGCTTCTCCAGTTCGGTGTGCCCTCAATTTTCATTTAGACGTTTACTGAAACAAGCGATTCACGTTGGCGGCTTCGCTACTAAAAGCACACAGAGAAAAATTGAGATACACACACAACAGAGAGAATTTTAGGGATTCGGCAAGAACACCATACAAACCATCAGCGTCTACTCACCAGAAAACACATTTCAGAGAATTAAGTTGTTCATATGCTAAATGGCAATAACAAAATTCAGGCTAGGTGCTGCCTGCATCATTATCTCAGTATCCTTACCTGTCACTGCATCAATTAACCAAATCTGGACAAAGGATGGTGGGCTGTTTATTTTAAAATGCAAAAAATAAATAAATATATACCTCTGATTTTATCTTTCAAATGGCTCAAACTAAAAAATACCTTTATCATCATCACCTCACACTTAATCCATTCACAAAGAAACATGACCTAAATACGGACACACAACATTTAAATACAAGAGCACACTGGAGAGAGAAAATACTGCAGGAGACAAAACGGTTGGATGGTATTTTCAGCAGGGCCTGGTATACAGGACTGGCTGAGCCAGGAAAAAGAACTGTAAAACACAACAACAAAAGAAAACCACTGTTAAAGAGAATACTGGACCAACACTACGTCATGTCGGTCAGCTATCTCAGAGGATTTATAACGAGATAGAGTTTTATTTCCAAATATTTATTATATCACTCTAATGTTCCCCTTGTCAAGTCTGAAATTACCTCATACTGCTAAAAAGAAATTAAAAATTAAAGTTGGTGTGTGCAGTGTAGGCTACCTTGGCATTGCTGTTTTTATACAACTACAAGACTCAGACCCCTGACGTATACCATTATTTCACCAGACCCAAATAACTGATGTCATTCCAAAGGTTTTAAACCATTTTAAAAGAAAGGATGAGGCTGGGAATATTCTTCATGTTACTGTCCACAAATCCAGTGAATACTAAGACTCCTACAGCTTGGCTGTGGTTCATTCACAATCCTACTTGGTACTGCTGAAACCTCAAGGCCAGAACAAGATCACTCGATTTCTGTAGAAGCCAAACCAAAAACTAAGTACCAAAGTTAGCAGCCAGTATTCAAATGGGAATCCATCCGCTGGGGACTATTCTCAGTTGTTTAATATAGGTTTGCGTACGCTAGTGAGTATTTACAAAAGCAGGATGGTCTGTGGCACTGACTCAAAATAAACTGCATCAGCTACATTATTCTAATGAACAAGCAAGCATTTACTAGTCTGTGGACTAGTCTCTGCGTTGTCATGGGATTTGTTGACATTAAAAAGTGATGAATACAGCCAGCCTTATCTGCAAAGGAACCATTTCTTATCCATAAAATGAATGTCCAAGCAGCCCTCAAATGTGTTATTAAATAGTGCAGAATATGCACTGTTTCAGGTTATGCCCTAGATATCTGAACTTTATACTCTAAACCATGTGGGAAAGACAATTTCAACAGAAGGAAAGAGAAAGATAAGGCAGAGAAAGAAAAAAAGGACACAAAAAGAGAGTGGTGGGGCTTGAATGCTTGCTGGCCTTTGCAAATGTCTACAATTCCCTGTTGGCAGGCAGAGGACCAGTTTTCAGCCATCAACGAGGGGGCTGCTTTTGCCTTCTTCACTACAAAAATTACACACACACACATACGCGCACACACACACACACACAAATAACAGAGAGAAGTTTAACAGAGGGTAGTCCAATAAATGGTGAGAATAAAATGCATTTGGTTAGGTGTTTCAAGTACATCACTTCTGAACTTTGACGTGCCTGTGGAGCCCACAGCTGTTCCGAGTCCTAGTGCGTAAAGCAGAGTTTGACATGCTGAACTTTCCAAGTGCAGAGCACATTACTGTTTTAGGCAGAGACAAACACCTCAGTACTCCCCAAACACATTAACTCCAGATAATAAAGAGTTGTTGAAGAGTTGTTGAGCCAAAACAGATATGCAATGCACTAAAACAGTTCACCACAAATCTGACAGCAGAAGTCTGCTTTAAACACATGAGCAAAAAGAGGAGAATGGCATTACCACTTTAATTCAAAATTATCTTTTAAAGCTCATATAAGCATGCCAGGGTGAGTTCACTCTAAATACGAGAAAAAAAAATCATTTTTACCACTGACACAATTCAATCAGCAATGAGCCCTTATACAAACCTTCAGCAAATGGGACCACGATCAGCGCTCTGTCCACAAACACGGTGTTGGTCAGATGCTGAGACACTCCCACAGACTCTGGCTCCTGGAACTTCACAAAGCACACCCGGGATGTCACGGGCATCGGAGAATCACTATAGAAGAAGCCGAGAAAGAAAGAAAAAGACTAACATGAAATTAGGCAAAACTGCAATTTAAAATAGCTTCTTTTCTTTATAATGTTTTGACAACCTAATGTAACAGTAAAGATGCAAGGAGCAGAGGTAGTGAAGGTGGATGAGTTTAAATGCCTGGCATCAATCATCCAAAGCAATAGACAGTGCACATGAGAGGTGAAGAAGAGAGCAGGGTGGAGTCGAATGGCCAGGATGATTTGTGACAGAAAGATAGCAGTAACAATGAAAGAGAAGGTTTAGAAGATGATAGTGAGACCTGCTGTGATTTTTGGTTTGGAGATGGTGGCACTGACAAAAAGACAGGAGGCCGAGCTGGAGGTGGTGAAGATGAAGATGTTAAGATTTTCACTGGGAGCGATCGTAATGGACAAGATTAGAAATCAGAACATCAGAGGGACAGCTCAGGTTGAGTGGTTGGGGGACAACGTTAGACAGGGCAAGGCTGAGTTGGCCTGGAGTCGTGTACGTAGTGTGGATACAGTGAAAAAAGGATGTTGGACATTGATCTGCCAGGGGGGAGGAAAAGAGGAAGACCACAGGGTTGGTGTGACAGTATAGGATGCTAGGGATAGGGTGAGATGAAGGCAGATAATCTGCTGTGGCGATGCCTAAATAAGTTCTGACAACCTGGTGTGATCCAGTGGTACCCACACCCTGTGTTATTCACTGAAGTGCAGATTTGTGTGACAAATATATACTTCAAATAGAGTTAGAGACAGACTTATAATTGAACCTTTAAAGAGAAATCAAATTAATACAACTTTCCTGCTCCCAAATATATATTTTAAAAAAGAAAAATCACTGTGGGCCTTTGGAAAGCTTCACAACTAACAACAACAACAATAATAATAATAATTATAATTGAAAGTTTCTCGTGAAACAGTTCAACTTAATATTCTTTTCTACCAAATAAATTTGACCTGGGAGTATTTTTTTTGACTAATAATTATTAACTTCTGCTACGCGTGTATTTAAAAAAAAAAAACACTTAGGCAGCGCGGGGACTCAAATAAACAGAGGTCGTGTTAACGCTAAATAAAGGTTTTTATCCGTGTTTAGGAAATAAGCAGACTATCAAAGAAATAAACCGGATTAACGTGTGGATCATGAGGCCAGACAAAGACGTTATAAAAGACTGCGGGTCAGGTCACCAGTTAGCACAGACCTACGCGTCCGTACTGGTCTACTGAGCAAACCGTCCAGACAGCCTGTGGCTACAGTCTCTTAATACAATCACAGACGATGATCTAACTCACTCTGGTGGAAACAACTTTAACTCCTCGATGGTTCCCAGAAAACCGAACAGTGTCCTCATCTGCTCCGACGTCGTGCTCGGGGACACGTTTGTCACCTGCACCACCTTCGTCGTGTAGTTCATTTTCCCGACTTTAAACCTTTCTAACGCAAAAACCCGCCAACTACTGATCTTAATAACAGTAACAACTATATACTGGTTATCTAAACAAAATATTTTAGATAATTTTCTGGGTATGTGCTAACTAGCGACTACAGTAAACTGTAGCATTTCGCCGCCATCTTGGGTAATCACCGATCGAAGCGCGCATGCGTGTAGCGAAACAGGCGGCGCGAAAGATAAACATTAAAATATAATCAAAATCATCAAGTTTGGAGGTGAATTTTTTTCATGTAATTGATCGATTGTCTTATAAATCAGCGTGCTACAAGGCTAGTACTCTGTAGAAAGAGTTTTGACCTGATATTAATAGCCAGCAGAGGGCGCACTTTATTTTCATATTTGCATACAGGCTAAAGAGCCACATTCTGCAGTGATGTGAAGTGTTGGAGAAAATACAGTCAAATTATTACTTTTCAACCATTATTAAATGTAGTTTGGTCAACCAGAGCTACTTAGAAAAACTGGTTCAACGGGAGTTTAACAGGGAGGATGATGGGCGATCTGAAATTAATTTAAAAATTATATTTCTTAAAAAGGCATTTTTGATGTACTGCAAATGTGGACATTGCCCATTTGTCAGACACCAGCCTCCAGAAACTGCTCAACTACATGTCAGTGACTGCTGCATGCTTGTTAGTTTTTACATTTAGATAAAAAAAAGGCACCCATGAGTGACAAGAGCAACATTTTAAGTACTCATTCAACCCCATTGCCATAAAGTTCTCTTAAAACTCTACAACAGCGCTCCTTGTTGTGACAGGTGGACACACACACACACACATTTCTGTATCAGACCTTGCTGTTGTTTCTCAGATTTATAGTGTACATGTTATTTATTAATGCTATTTGCGATACTTTTTGCTGACCGTGAGATTTTGCACAATCTCAGTCTTACAACCCCTGGCAAAAATTATGGAATCACCAGTCTCTGAGGATGAAAAAGCAGATCACAGACATGACAAAAAACTAAAGGCATTTCAAATGGCAACTTTCTGGCTTTAAGAAACACTAAAAGAAATCAAGAAAAATAATTGTGGTAGCCAGTAACAGTTAGATTTGTAGAACAAGCACAGGGAATAAATTATGGAATCGCTCAATTCTGAGGAAAAAATGATGGAATCACCCTGCAAATTCTCATTACAAACACTAACACCTGCATCAGATTAAATCTGTTCATTAGTATGCAGGTAAAAAGGAGTGATCACACCTTGGAGAGCTGTTGCAACAAGTGGACTGACTTG
This sequence comes from Pterophyllum scalare, assembly GCA_024447675.2. Taxonomy (NCBI): domain Eukaryota; kingdom Metazoa; phylum Chordata; class Actinopteri; order Cichliformes; family Cichlidae; genus Pterophyllum; species Pterophyllum scalare. The sequence continues at coordinate 15,271 of JAMQGT020013875.1, forward strand.
AATCATGGCTCCAACAACAGAGATGTCAATTGAAACAAAGGAGAGGATTATCAAACTCCTTAAAGAGGGTAAATCATCACGCAGTGTTGCACAAGATGTTGGTTGTTCACAGTCAGCTATGTCTAAAACCTGGACCAAGTACAAACAACATGGGAAGGTGGTTAAAGGCAAGCATACTGGCAGATCAAGGACGACGTCCAAGCGTCAAGACAGAAAACTTAAAGCAATATGCCTTGAAAACAGAAAATGTACAACAAAACAAACGAGGAACAAATGGGAGGAAACTGGAGTCAACGTCTGTGACCGAACTGTAAGAAACCGCCTAAAGGAAATGGGATTTACATACAGAAAAGCTAAAAGAAAGCCATCACTAACACCTAAACAGACAAAAACAAGGTTACAATGGGCTAAGGAAAGGCAATCGTGGACTGTGGATGACTGGATGAAAGTCATATTCAGTGATGAATCACGAATCTGCATTGGGCAAGGTGATGATGCTGGGACTTTTGTTTGATGCCGTTCCAATGAGAGTTATGCAGACGACTGTCTGAAGAAAACATGTAAATTTCCACAGTCATTGATGATATGGGGCTGCATGTCAGGTAAAGGCACTGGGGAGATGGCTGTCATTACAACTTCAATAAGTGCACAGGTTTACATTGACATTTTGGACACTTTTCTTATCCCAACTATCGAAAGGATGTTTGGGGATGATGAAATCATTTTTCAAGATGATAATGCATCTTGCCATAGAGCAAAAACTGTGAAAACATTCCTGGAAGAAAGACGCATAAGGTCAATGTCATGGCCTGCAAACAGTCCGGATCTCAATCCAATTGAAAATCTGTGGTGGAAGTTAAAGAAAATGGTCCATGACAAGGCTCCAACCTGCAAAGCTGATCTGGCAACAGCAATTAGAGGAAGCTGGAGCCAGATTGATGAAGAGTACTGTTTGTCACTCATTAAGTCAATGCCTCAGAGGCTGCAAGCAGTTACAAAAGCCAGAGGTGGTGCAACAAAGTACTAGTGATGTGTTGGAGTGTTTGTTTGTTTTTCATGATTCCATCATTTTTTCCTCAAAATTGAGTGATTCCATAATTTATTCCCTGTGCTTGTTCTACAAATCTGTTACTGGCTACCACAATTATTTTTCTTGATTTCTTTTAGTGTTTCTTAAAGCCAGAAAGTTGCCGTTTGAAATGCCTTTAGTTTTTTGTCATGTCTGTGATCTGCTTTTTTTCTACAAAATTAAACAACTGAAGGAACATCCTCAGAGACTGGTGATTCCATAATTTTTGCCAGGGGTTGTATGTTTTTATTTTTCTTGAATTTCATTTTTTATTTTATTGTTGTATATAAAATTGTTGCACTACTCACCCCCTTTTTTGCATACAACTTCTGTGTTGGTCTTCCAGTTCAGCCTCTTCTTGTCCTGGACATTCAGGTACTCCAACCACATCAACAGGACAGACACAGGTCATGTAGCTGCCCTCTTCTTTCTGAAGTCGATCACCATCTCTCTGCTCAAATTCAAATTCAGAAGCAGATGATTCTTCCCAGACCACTCCACAAAATCATCCAGAAGTGCTCTGTTCTCCTCCTGCTACCCATCACTTATACATCCAAGCTCAGAAAGAGTATTTCTCTAAGTGGCGTGACCCGGGGTTGTACTGAAAGTCTGAGGTAAACAAAGTGAACAGGAATGAAGACAGCACAGCTCCCTGAGGAGGTCCTGTACTGCACATCAATAAATCGGAGATGGTGAACATGTTTACTTCTGTCTCAGTAGCAGCTCCCGGATTGTGTTAAATGCATTTAAGAATTCAAAGAAGGTGATCCTTACCTTGCAGCCATTACTAAACGGGGGTAAATATAAAAATGTGGGTAATGGGGAGACATCTTTCACTGACGTGCATAATCTAGTGGAAAGGGTGAAGATGAGTGAAGTTGTCTGGAGATGGATCTGATTGGTGATAACAACATGCAGGCTCCACATCTGAATGAACTCTACCATCGGGGATGCTGTTGGGATGTGAATGCTGAAAGTGGTTGCAGTGTTTGTTCCAAAGGTTACAACAGTCTGCCCCCGAAAATGAAAATCTGTACTGCTAAAACCCCAGATCTAACAGAGATCTGCAGTCTCACAGCTTGCTCTAAACCCTCACTGATCTTTTGAATTTTACAAAAAAGAAAAAAAAAAAACTAAGCTAAATTATATCACAGATTCTGCCTGAGGCCATATTGTGTTTCTAACACTGTTTTTAGCTGTGAGATCTCGTTTAAAGACCACCCAGTAATAGCAGTTAAATGATCACACTTTGGATTTGGGAAGTCATGTTATTACTCCTGATACTGCTGCTGTGTCAACATCGACACGTTTGCAGCAACAAATCATAGTTATCAGCAGCAGCAACCCACCACACTCTTTCCAAACCTCATCCAGTATAGTTGTTATTTTTCCATTATTAAATACAACGAAATAATAAAGGCTCCGCTTTGTGAAAACATAAATACACAGAATCACCCAGCTTTTCAGCATTTATCCAATCTGTTGCCTGGATAAGATAAAGTACAACAACATCATGCTCATGTCTCATTAAGCTGAAATGATAGTGAACAGCCTTCCACCAGTTTTTCAGTTCAAAGATGAGCACACTCTCATTTGTATTGGCGATATCATCAGAGACCTTTCACTGCTCGTTACCACACAGATTAAGCCACTTTACTGTGACTGCGTGCTGTAAGGCACTGATACTAAAAAAAAACCTCTAATCTTTGCTTTAGAGTGCTCGATATTTGTCACTTTTAATGTTCTGTGTGAACACTGCAAAGCAATCTGCAGACCGACTGAGGTTTAAAGGTGCTCTTTAAGGATCATCGTGTATAGTAAATCTTTTCACTCAAATCAGGACAAATTTTGTGTTTATTTGACTTGTTTGTAGACTAATAAAGCATTTGTTTCATATATTCACTGTTCTGGGTCCTGGTTTAGTTTGATGTGTGATACTGACCGCTTACCACTGTGATCATCACTGTAGAACTGGGTCACGGAACCTTTGTTTCTTTTCTAAGAGATTATCATAACAATGTTTTGTGTTTCCCATTCATTCAGTTCACGTGTCGGCTGGGGCAGCTACGTCACAGCTCCGCACAGCAGTGACAAAACATGCTTCTGGTGAAATGTGTGCTCTCCTAATGGTGTTATTTCTTTTTTTTCCCAGGAGGAACAAAGCAGCGTTTGTCTCCGGGGCTAATCCTTTTCACCTGGATTATTGCAGCACTCAGATAAGCAAGTTAAGGCATTTTTTTGTGTTCAGACCAAAGAACAACTGACCATGTTTTCGTCCGAGTGGCATTTTGTGTAACAGTCATTGTACAATAATGCCTAATGATAGCAGCAAAGTTTCACTGTTTTATTGCTTAATCATGCACAAGGCATCATTATTTTCCTTAATTACTAAAAGTTTTTGGGGGACAAGTCTAATTTAATCCCAATGCTTACTTTTATTAATACACATAGTAACCTTAGTCCTACTGCCTGGGGCACACACAGACCACAGAGGTATCTTCTTTTTTTTTTTTATATATAATTTCAAGTGCTTTATTTTATCATTTCATGTTTTCATGACATTCCTAGTTAATTTGTTCTTAATGACTTCATGTAAATTTTCAGTTTTAAAACCAATCAGGTAAGCAATCTCTCATGAGAGAGAAAAAAAAATAAACAGTGTTTAAGTTCAAAGGGCAGTGGGTTTATTTCACTTATTTCAGATTGGGGTCAAAATCACCCTGTATGGTTTACCCCACATATGAAAAAGACAGTTTTCTCATGACTGAATCAGGTTGAGGTCTGGACTTTGACTGGCCCAGTGCAACACCTTGATTCTTTTCTTTTGCAACTATTCTGCCGCGATTTGCTGCTGTGCTCTGAATCAGTGTCCTGTTGCATGACCCAGTTGTAGCCCAGCTTCAGCTGTCAGACAGAAGGCCTCACATTTGACTATAGAATACTTTGGTATACAAAGGAGTTTATGATCGACTCAAGGTGCCCAGGTCTTGTTGCTGCAAAACAAGCCTAAATCATCACCCCTCCACCACCGTGCTTGACAGTTGGTATGAGGTGTTTGTGTTGATATGCTGTGATTAGTTTTTGCCAAGTATAGTACTGTGAATTATGACCAAACATCACCATTTTGGTCTCATCTGTCCAAAGGGCGTTGTTCCAAAATTTCTTTCTCCTGGCAACCCTTCGAAACAAACCATCTTTGTTTAGTCTTTTTCTAATTGTACCGTCATGAACGTTAACATTTAATATGCTAACTGAGGCCTGTAGAGTCTGAGAGATAGCTCTTTGTTTTTTTTGCAGTTCCTCTGAGCATTGCATGGTCTGACCTTTGGTGAATTTGTTGGGACACCCACTCCTGAGAAGATTATGGTATCTTGTTAACACATACCTCAATGCTCCAGACCAGCAAATTGCCAAAACCTTTTATAAAGGTGCTCACACTTGCTGATCAGTTCAATCAAGTTAATTTGATTAGCAGTACCTGGATGCTACTCAGCCTCTTAATTCCTATATAAGCAGAGGGGGCAGACTTATTATTTCACAGAACTGCACAGTCCTGTGAAAGCTTTCTTTCTCACAACTGTAAAAACAACACCCGAAGTTACTAAAAATGACTTTTTATTTTACACAACAAGCTAAACACCTGTAATGGGGCTCCATTTCTATATTACTTCCATTTTAGTTGGTCTTTCGCTATGATGTTTTGTTGCCCTACATATTTCATCAGTGCTGAAATAAACTAACTGTGACTCAGCATGACTTGATTTTAACACAAAAATCAGAACAGTTGAAAAAAAAGAAAAAGAAATCCCACGCACAAATGCAACTTTTTTCTTTCTTTTTTTTTTTTGCCAAGCATCACTTTCTGCAGTAAGTATGTTCTGCAATAAATCCAGGTTGAGAGGGGTAGCCATTGGGTCACCCAGAAGAGGATATTGGCACAATGGGATTCTTGTTCCTCATGTGACATGAGTGGTGGGGACAAAGCTTTACGGCACAGATTGCGCAGACTGACTGTGAGGCGGCCCAGATGAATAAATACCTCAAATCCAGCGGGAGATCAGAGGCTTCCAGTTACCAGACCAGTGACCAGAAGTTTCCTTTAAAGTTTACTTTGTGTGTTAAATCCTACAGCAAGGAGGAACCATGGTCAGCCGGTCAGTTTCTAATCAATTGAACTGTATCTCATATTTCTTATTACACTGCATAACAAGAAGTGCAGTATTTTTAACTGGATTTGGATTAACTTAACAGGTTTGTTATGTGATAACTGTGGTGTTGATTTAATTATTTTTAACTGAATTCATTTAATACATTTTAGAAATTCATGCAATTTATTATTTAGCTTTTTTGACAGACACTTCTTTAACTTAATCCTGTGACTTTTTCACAGTAACTTGAAGTGTCACTGTGTCAGCAGCAGATTAAGTTCCTGATCATGTATGGCTGCAGAAATGACTCATCGGAAATACCAGAATTACTTGAAATAATAGATATGTACTTTTAACCTACTGAAAATCCACCAGCTTTGATTTCCTTGGCTGCAGTGTCTTTTGATGTCTTTGCTTTTTTGATAACAGATTTGAACACCCAGCTGGTGGCTACAGGAAGCTTTTTGAGACATGTGAAGAGATGTCTGAGTCCATTCCTGCAACAGTCACAGGTTTGTTTACATCTTTCAGACAGAAATAGACTACATGAAAATAGCTCTTTGACATTCACATACCAACTGCACTTTTCTGGAAATTTACTTTCTAGTTTATAACTCAGTACACTAAAAACTTTCTCTGATCCAGCCATGTTCATTCTGCAGGTCGGATTCCTTCGTTTTTGAAGGGAAGCCTTCTCCGTTTGGGACCCGGACTTTTTGAGGTTGGAGATGAACCCTTCTATCACCTCTTCGATGGTCAGGCCCTCATGCACAAATTTGACTTCAAAAATGGCCAGGTCACCTATTACCGGAAGTAAGACTGCCATTTTTCAGGCTACCTACCCTGATGCCACATATCACATTCAAACTGCAGTGACACCTATCCTCCGTGTTATTGAGTAGTCAGCGTTGTGTGTCTTTGAGTGAAACATGATATGTTGCCATAAGATTTAATGGTGTTGTGGATTGCCTAACCCAATCAAGTTGATTTGCTTATGTTGAGTGCTTGAGAGTTTAGATAGATATTAAATACATGTATGAAACATTCCTGCAAATATTATTTAGCCCATTCCCTCCACCTGCTGCATTTATAGAAGAGGTCATGCAAGCCTTAAGGATACTCAGTGATGCATAAAGTGTATTTTGCATGAAATTATTTTCTACTCTTTCCTCCATTTAGGTTTATCAGGACAGATGCTTATGTGCGTGCCATTACTGAGAAGCGTGTGGTGATTACTGAGTTTGGTACATTTGCATATCCTGATCCCTGCAAGAATATCTTCTCCAGGTTGGTTTCACATGAAAACTTTTGGATTGTTTTCACTCTAGAGTGCAAATTACAAATGTATCAAAGTTGTGAAAACATATAGATATTTGCAGTATTTTTCTCTGGGTTCCTTTTTTTGGTTACATTGCTGGTATAGACTGCAGTCTTTTCCTTTTTTTTTCTTCATTTGCAGGTTTTTCACTTACTTCCAAGGTGTTGAGGTCACAGACAATTGCTTGGTGAATGTCTACCCTATTGGTGAGGATTATTATGCTGTAACAGAAACCAACTACATCACTAAAGTAAACACGGATACCCTGGAGACTCTGAAGAAGGTACATCAATAAAATACATGGAATGTGAGGGGAGAGCAAGCAATCTTTTCACCTTTACAACTTTTGTCTTTATTTTCTGTGCAGGTCGATATGTGCAACTATGTCAATATTAATGGAGTGACAGCCCACCCTCATATTGAGAGGGATGGTACTGTGTATAACATTGGCAACTGCATGGGGAAAGGAGCATCTCTGGCCTACAATATTGTCAGGATCCCACCCACACAGAAAGGTCTGGATCAGCCCTGCACATAACAATAACACAAACACTTGGCTTCTTGCTAAACTCAGTTCAGTTTGTACAAAAAACATATGAACGTTAAATTAGGGTTAAAGTGTCAATTTCCAAATAAGTCAAGCTAAATGTATTTATATAAAATGATGCTTAATCTACTGTATAATGGTTATGTCTGGAAAATATTCCAGACATAACCATTATTAAATAATACGGTCAGGGGTTTGGATCAAAATACAACAATGTGTGTGTTTCTGACATCGAAAGCAAGGCTAAAGTGCAGAAATATAAATGACTTATGAAAAAGGTTGTGTTTCTGTCTTTGCAAACATCATATACATTTTATGAAGTGTTGGACCAAGCAGAGACTTCCAAACAGCAAGTAATCCCTTTAAAATACCACAACTTTTCTTTTGTAGATAAATCTGATCCGATTGAGAAATCCAAGGTGGTGGTGCAGTTCCCCAGCTATCAGAGATTCAAGCCTTCCTACGTGCACAGGTGTGTCCATGTGCGAGTCCGTGTGTGCTGTGCGTGTTATTTCATAAAGTCCAGATTTTTATATTGTGTTTTTATCTACCTCAGTTTCGGCATGACGGACAACTACTTTGTCTTTGTGGAGACTCCGGTGAAAATCAACCTGCTGAAGTTCCTGAGCGCCTGGAGTATCCGTGGATGCAACTACATGGATTGCTTTGAGTCCAATGAGAGCCAAGGAGTGAGGACAAGGACTAGATGAATATCTTTAAATGCATGAAATTCGTACATTGGTGTTCTTGGTGGCTCTCTTCCTAAAATCTCATGCTACCTATTTTGATGTTCTCTTGTAGACCCTGTTCCACATTGCCAAGAAGGACCCAGGAGAGTACATCGATCTCAAGTTTAAAGGAGCACCCATTGGCATGTTTCATCACATCAATGCCTTCGAGGACCAAGGGTTCATTGTTTTCGACCTGTGTGCCTGGAAAGGGTAACTGAAGAGTTCAATTTTTTCTCTTCTATCTAAGCACATTTGTTTGATCCAGCAATATTATTGCTCATGATCATTTCTCGGTTGTAGCTTTGAGTTTGTTTACAACTACCTCTGGTTGGCCAACCTGAGGGCCAACTGGGATGAGGTGAAGAAGGCGGCCATGCTCGCCCCTCAGCCAGAGGTGCGCAGATATGTCATTCCCCTGGATGTCCACAAGGTGAGAGCCTTTCTTCTTCATCATGAGAGTGACACAATCTTCCACACCCAGATGCAAAGCCTAATGTTAGTTGTTCTCTCCATGCTCCGGATTTGATGTAGGAGGAGCAGGGGAAGAATCTCATCAGCCTGTCATACACCACAGCTACAGCTGTGATGCACGCTGATGGGACGACCTGGCTGGAGCCTGAGGTGCTGTTCTCCAGTCCTCACCAAGGTGATAATGCAGCAATTTTTCAAGTAGACTTTTTTAGCATCTTAATGAGTGATTGGGTGGAATGGTGGTGCAATTTTTAGCACTGCTGTTGCACAGCAATAAGGTCCTGGGTTTAAATCCAGGCTGGGGCACTTCTGTGTGGAGTTTGGTTGTTCTCACTATGTCTGTGTGGGTTCCCTCTGGGTGCAACAGTGGTGTATCCTGCCTCTCTACCTGTGCCAGCTGGGATAGGCTACACCCCCCCACCTCCCCAAACCCTGAATTGGATAAAAAGAAGTGGATGGATGGATACTGAGTGATTTTTTTTTATTGTTCTTTGGTTTTGTAGCTTTTGAGTTTCCTCAGATTAACTACAAGAGGTATGCAGGGAAGAATTACACATACGCCTACGCACTGGGTCTCAACCACTTCATACCAGACAGGGTAGGAGAGTAAAGCAGCAGATTTTAGACCATGAGTGTAAGAAAACAAACTGATTTTCTTTTCTTTCTGATTTCTGTGTAGATCTGCAAGTTGAACGTGAAGACCAAGGAGACCTGGGTATGGCAGGAGCCTGACTCCTACCCCTCAGAGCCCCTGTTTGTCCAGACTCCCGATGCTGTAGATGAAGATGATGGTATGTCAGCAGCAATTAAAGTATACTGCCATTCAGAATGTTTTAACATCAATATTTTGTAATTCAAGAAGTACTTCTTAAGCAAGGCTGATGTTTGCTGTCCCCACAGGAGTGCTGCTCACCATCGTGGCGGCTCCCGGTGCCCAGAGACCAGCCTACCTCCTCATCCTGAACGCCAAGGATCTATCCGAGGTCGCCAGGGCAGAGGTGGAGTGCACCATTCCTGTCACCTTTCATGGAATGTACAAACCCTAATGATTCGTGACTGATCACACTTCTCTGTGACCAACTGCCACTCATTATTAGAACGATGACAAAAACTTATCATTGTGTCAAGTTGTTTTTGAGAAAGTGATTGCATGTTCTCCTCTGCAGACAGTGGGTGCCTTCTGAGCCATGAAATAAATCTCAACTAAAATGTCTAAGCTCGAAATGTCAGTACTGATTAAAAAAAAAAAAAAAAGACTTGTTCACATGATTTTTCATATAAATAGGTCAAGGTGGCAAAAATAAATGCATAATTATCAATATAATTGGTTGTTTTGTGTTGATCTATTATATGACATCTGAGGTTCAGTTTTTTATGGTATTGCACTGCTTTAATACTTTTGATACAACACTGCTTTTCAGGGAGCTCCACGGCTGCCTACTGAGACAAAAAGATTTTTTTTTAAATTATTTATAAGGGGGGTAGTAAATCAAATGGTTATTCTCTCAAACAATGTTTGATCTGACAATACAGCAAATATGAGAAGTCCAAATAATCCTTCATCTTAAATTCTTGAGACATTAGCAGAGATTTAATATTTAATATGTTGCCACACAAAATCCTCATCATGGTTGTAAATGAACAAATGACCATTCCATGTTTGTCCTTATTGTGTTTGCCAAAGCTGTCTGAATCTAATCCAAAAAAAAAAAGCAAAAGCATGCAGATCTTGCAGAACTGCAAAGCTGATTAGCTTCGTCAGTGCTTATATATGAGGAAAGGGCATGTTGCAATGTATTCTTTTTAAAAGGTGCTTAACAATAGACGTGCGGCCCTTACACGCAATGTCACAGAAGCCACATTCCATCATACTTAAAACATGGATTTACCTTGTGTTTTTTGCAATTATAACTCCAATGTCATATTTATTGTTTGTTCGGCTCATGTTTTCTCTGCAGATGATGCAAGCGTAGGAAACAAAGTGGCTTTGCATCAGTTGCTATGTCAGTCAAATCACAGAGTGCTCATTATATCACGTTTTCCACTCCACTGCCAGATTGCGTTAATGAAAAGGCTCAAAAGGAGTGTTTTTGCTTTTGTGTTTTCTGTAATCTCTTATTTTGGTAATCACAGGGCCAAAAATCTGCCCCATTATTTAGCCCACTTCACTGGCTGATGAGAGTGGCTTTTTAGATGGAAATGAAAAGATGGTTAAGTTAGAGGCTGTTTCTATATAAATTACACAAAACCACATCATTTTTCACTTTTTTATTATTATTTTATTTACACAAGGGCTTGTTAGCCATCCAAAAAAGAAAGAAGGAAAAAAAGATTATAAGGAAATATTCATGAAAAACACAGCAAGGGAAAGCTCAGTGAAAAACGTGATCTCAGTTTTAACTCTCTCACACTGAAAATTCAGCTGGGACAGAGGTTTGCACAGTCAGACTGAAACCAGTGTAACAAGCAGCTGATATTTAATTTCAATATAAAGTAGGTTTTCAACATATACTTGAAAGAGACACCAACACCACCACCACCAAACAACACCACATATAAAAAGGAAAGCAATAAATGTAACATCTGCTACAGTTAACAGATAAAAATAATTTGTAACAAAACAAAAATGTGATCAATATTGGTGCAGAAAACTGTATTTGTGTAGATTCAAAATTAAACAACTATGCCACGTGATGCCTCTTTATTAAAGGAATAGTTCAACATTATTTGCTTAGAGACAAAGGTTATCTCTGTGTTAGGGATGGAGCTGGATTAGGGAATGCAATTAGCTTAGCATAAAGCCTGGGAACAGCTCATCTGGCTCTGTTCACAGAGCACAATACCACAATGAAAATCACCAAACAAAAACTGAAATCTTGTTAATCTTTACATGGAAGCAAATGATGGTGAACATGCCGGTGCAGTTTCTTGCTGGACAGCATGTCCCTGCAGGTGGGACTGATATTTGGATTTTGGAGAGAGCCAGGCTAGCTGTTTCTCAGTGTATTTAAAATGGACCTATCATGTTTTTCATTACTTCCTGTCATAGACACATGTTTACAAGGGTGGTGCTCATATTAAACATGGGAAAAGCTTCAAATAAAGAGTATGTGAATCAGGCTTCAGGCTGCTCTAGAGGCTCAGTTTCAAACACTGTTTTTCTGCTCTTGGATCTCTATAAAAGTCAGCGAGAGCAGATATTTTTGATATAGTCGTGTCGGACGGGTTCAGTTGTGGCCACACATGCTGTTAAAAACTTTCCTCTTAGAGGGGCAGCCAATATTGTCTAATAAACCTAAGCGCTGCCGCAAGGCCTGAGATGTTCCTCAGGCAAAGTTACTCTAGAAAAGCCCAAGAATACCATGGAGCTGAAATTAGCACAATAAATCCTATTTAATGAAATTAGTCAATCTTATCAGCCAACTCTCAACAAGAATTTGAAGAAGCTTTAATGTCAAACCATTCCTTTACAGCTGAGCAAGCCTCTGTCCCTTCATGTACACAAAAATCCCTCAAGGAACAATCAAAAATTGCACAACCAAGTGGATTTCCACACTTTCATTAAATGCATCTTCAGGATTACTTCAATGTGATAAGTGACTATTGACGGCTTTAAAAACACCTTTATTAGCTATTTAAATTTTGCATCTCAGGAGATAAAGGAATGAAGTATCGATAGTGCAAGGTTATAAGGTACATATATTAATATATGGTTTCACGTAATGTCCTAGGAGTAAAGTGCAAATCTCTGGATCAGATGAAGTGTGTGCAAGCGCTTCTGATTTCTGACTGACTGATCCACCTGCCCATACACAAATGAGCCCTTTACACTGGCTGTAAGCTTCAACATGTCATCTGGTCAAACATTACAAAAAACCTTTTTTTTTCCTCCCCCCTCCTCGAAATATTTTTTAGAGGAATGGCTAAAGACACATATCAAGTATAATTGATATAAATAAAGTACACCATTGTATACTTTTACACTTTGGGCGATTTCTGTAAAGTGTATTCTTTTGTAATCCTGCTTAACTGGAGAGCGACAGGTTTGGTTTCTCCCCTACACCAACAGTGTAAATGTCAGCTGCGTATTCCCATATCTCCAAAGAGCAGGGCTATTTTCATGTGTTTAACAGATCAATAAGGCCTTGTTTACTGTTGCCACAGAAAACCTCACATTTCATCCAACACATATCTAGTAAATCCTCCGAGGATTTTAATCAATGATTTGTTAACCAAATTGTATATTTAAGTCACGATCAATGATGAATGAAGGCGAACTGGTGCCAGCTGATGTGGAGAACGCCACTGAGACCCGCTCAAGTGGAAACGCAGTCACCAAACAGCTCTTTCACATACAAATGCCACATGCTCGCTGTTAGCGGCAAAGCTGGAGGGTGCCTCAGCATGACAGAAACATAGAAACACAATCATGCAGGGTCACGGGGACACCCATTTCTTAAAGACTTGTGTAACAGATGTTTAAGACCAGCTCAATCTGGAATCAGACCAGGGGCATGAAAGGCCAACTTTAGGTGAGTGTACTTTGAAACTTTTTTCAGCTCCTCTCACTCTATAAGAGGGTAGCTGCTGGGTTTTGGGAGCTGAAATTTGTCGTGTTTGATATATTGAATTTTGGAGGGGAGGGGTAGAGGGGTGGTAAATCAGTTGGTCTCGTAGGTGGAGAGCAGGGCAGCATCCACAGGCTCCATGCAGGAGGGGCAGGTGAAGGATCTCATGAGCCAGTCGTCTATACAGTCCATGTGGTAGATGTGCATACACGGCAAGAACCGGATGGGGTCCCCATAAACAAAGTCCAGCATACAGATCACACATCTGAAATTGGATAAAACACTGAGCTAAAACACACAGCAGTTACTGACAGCTGACAGAAATCATCTAGGACTTTTTATGTTAATATAACATTAACTGCTCTCTTTCTATGGCTGCAATACAACTGGGTAAACCTGAAATTATTCATCCATTAATGTAGCAGTGAGACATGTCAATTAATCACTGACCATTTAATAATAAAATGCAAAAATATTCTCCATTTACAGCTTTTGATGTCAGTTTTTGCAGATCTTCAATTTTAAGTAAATTATGACGAGACAGACCCCACGTTTATTTTAAAAATAAAAGTTTCCTTTTGACTTTTTTTTAAAAAAATCTGTCTAGCTAAAACGATTAACACCTTATGATTTTGTGGATCAAATTTGTAATTACTAGTCAATCATTAAAACTGATTTTTTTGTTTTAACAAAATCTTTTTAAAAAAAAAATTGGCATCACTGTTTCTGATTGTTCTGTTACAACAATAATCCAAAACCAAAATATATTTAATTTCTGATCATATAAGGCACAGATAACGTCGCACCTAAGCAATGTGACGACTAATTTGGACACGTTTGCTTAATAGGTCACTATAGACCACAGCCACACACTTCACTCTGTAGCGCAATCCTAAAACCATCAGTCAGCAAACCTGTTAGTGATTTTGACACCGAGCTGATCCAGAATCACACACTTATTTCAGGAATGGTAAAAACATTCAGCTTTCACCATAATGTGTGTACTACTAACAGAGTAACTGAGGAACGTTCATGAGTAAGAAGAATGTGTTAATCAGTATGCCATGGAGCCACTTACTTTTGGTCTTATTTATTTTTTAATTATTTTTTTTCCCAAAAGTCTATTTTATAGTAGGAATGTATTAAACCAGTGACCTAGACATTTTAACATTGCTGCCCTTGCTAGTCAGCTAAGCATATTATTTTATGTACAACAGCAGCTACCAAAGTAAATACAGTGCTCAACAAATTTATTAGACCACCAAATTAGCTAGACCAATGTAAGGTTTATGTCAGAGCTGCCCTAAATTAACAGTATTGGTAGTTTGATCCATCAGTGTAAATTAAATTTCAAATGTACTTTTTTATATAAGCTTTAAAAAATAAATAAATAAATAAAATAAAATAAAAAGTAAAGCACTTTTTAAAAAAAAAAAATTAAGACGCCAACAGTTTTTTCTTGCATTCCCAAAGAGAAAAGTTTGTTTTAGTGGTTAAATATTATGCTTGATTAATTTCTGACTTCTCAGAGAAGTCCAGTGTTTTGGCTCAAATTTGGGAATAAAAACATGAATTCAGTTTGTTATTTGCCAAATAAAATGATTTTTTTTTTAGCTTTAAACAGGTTTTTGACAGATTTATAAAATATTTTTCTTCTTGTCTTTATAAAAGGTGATCTAATAAATTTGTTAAGCACTTACAGTCATACTAACTGGCACGGCTCTGCTGTACTTTGATGTGTAAAAAACAAACAAAAAAAACAGTAAATAAAAAAATAACAGTAAAAAAAAAAACAGTAAATAATAAAAAAAGAAAGCTGAGCATCAGCTTTGTCAGAATAAACTGGAACATAACCAATCTGCCAAAGCGATGTCTAACTTCACTCTGCACCAGGGTGTAGACGCTAACACGGAAGAAACCAAGGCTACTACTCTTAATGCTGCTAGGGTTAGCCAGACTCTGCAACCTAATCTGACACTGTGTGTGTTTGCAACATCATACATTTAAAATGTGATCTGATTAAAAGGGAACCTGATTAATGGGTTCATACAGCTCCTTAAATAAACACAAAATACCCATAGGGCCAGTGTTGGTGTGTGTGCTCAGTTTTAAATGTTTTCTGAGGGGTTTCTGTCTTTTGGATTAGTCAACTAGCCCAAATTTTTCCCTCTTATTTAAACAGCAAGCTAATTAGTGGCCAGTGACATCCCTAGTTTACAGTTATAACAGGTAATTTCAGATGCAAAAAGTTCAAATACTGCCAAGAGAAAAAAAACTTTAGCCTTTCACAGCATTCAAATTTATTATACTAATTGGCCACCAGGATCACTGAGGACTAATGATGGGTGAAGTGAGGCTTTGTGAAATACTGAAACATTTAAAGCAACTGTGCTGGAGTTTCAAAACAATCTGACACCTACGGGTCACTTCTGGTTTCATCACATCTTGATATGCCATTCTGTGAAACAACACAAACAAGTGCTGCACAATTCTCAAAAAAACTACATATTATACCAGAATATCAATAATTATGAGCGACGGCAGGCTGTGACACTAATTAAGTGTGTTTCAGCAAACATCATTTTCCCCCTGTTGCGTTAACTTATGTGAGGCTTTTTCTGTTGCTCAATAATTCAGTGTAATCCACAAAAAAAAAAATATAAAAAAAAAATATATATATATATATATATATATATATATATATAAAATAAAATATACTGAGAAAAGGTTGCTATGGTTATAGTAATTACCACAACTACTGTATAAGTAGATTAAGTCTAGGCCAATGATCTTTGTGGAAGATGTTTAGTCTATGTTAGTGTAGTGTGAATGAATGAATGTTTGTTTACAGAAAATGATGAATACGTAAAAAATTAATTTAAAAAGTCTCCATTTGTCATACAAAAAGGTTTTTATTCAAAATGTGTTTTTCGGCTGTTTTTGGGTTACCTCCCCAACCTTGGAAATAATCCGTTCCCGTGGCACACTTGTTGTAGGTAAACATACTGCTGGTATTTTTTTGCCAGCATAAAAAGATGTGGATATACAACACATCTTCCTGCCAGCAAAACAGTGGATCATATGTCCTAGGAACAAATGCATCAGTGAGGTATCATTTGACTTCTACAGCACCATCAGGAGTTGCACTGTGGGTACTGTGGGATCTGCAAAAAGATCCCACAAACTGTTGTGTCCTCTGCTGTGGTTGCCACTGCTGCTACTGATGGCTTTTAAGTTTTCTGGGAGTTTGAGGTGTCATCAGGTTTTTTTCTACACACTGTCAATCAAACCTACAAGCAACAGGTAATGCCCAATTTAGACTTTTGCTGTGAATCTTTACGGCACCTATGACGCATCCTACGTAAGTGAACAACATCCTTGCCAGCAGTTATGGTCGTGTGTGGAGCATTATGTGTTAATTACCTTGCGTGATGCAGTCCAATGCCAGCCATGATAGAAACAAATACAATGCCAGGACTTTTTTCCCGTCCTGGGTCCCAACTCCTTGTTGTGGACAGGTTTTTTTTTTTTCTCCTCAAAGGCATATTTTAGACATATTTGTCCCTCAGGTTTTTGTGCTTCTTTGTACAATTCCTCATGTTCATTCCAATAGTCCCAGCAATCTTCCTCCAGGAATTTGCTGACATTTTTAAGTCCTTAGATTGATACTATGATTACTAATATTCTTTATATTGAGGGGTTTTCTTTTTAAATGGTTATTCTCTCACTGATAAATTCAAAAACTGCAGTGAAAAAGTAGCCAGAAATGTACAGGAGGAATCAACAGTACTGAACATGCCAATCACAGTTATTGGAACCTGCATCGACGCAATGTGTAGTTACATTTCTGAGGAAACATAGGTTACATTGTAGGGATTCAGAGGGCTTTGTGGTTATGAAGCATCTACGGCATAGATTTCCCGCTGAAGCATAAATCCCCATTAAACGACCTGTCGAAACTGGGGTGAAATGCACCAAAACCTCAACTAGCTGTGGTTAAGTAACATGGGTGTTTTGAACCACAAAACATTTGCACTTTGTAAGCTCAACACAGCATTAAACATCAATATCACGCATCTCACCCCTACTGAGGACATAACTGTACATTCTTCTTGTTCACGGTTCTAATAACAGGATACAAAAATTGACAACAATTAATACTAACACTGACTCACTTCAACATTGTAGCAGAGAATTTTCTCAACAACAACTATTTCTAACACTAATTATTGCACATTTCCAAAATTCCAATGCTACCTAGCCAGCCAGGTATAACTCTGTTAAGTGCTAGGAGGGGCTCTGTCTGTACATTTAACAACAGTAAAGAGAGAATGAGATAAACAAAAGACACCAGAGATGTTCCAAAATAACTTTTGACCAAAAGAGGAAGTTTTTCATTTTTTTAAAGTACTAATTTGAGCCACAAAGTTTGGAAGAATAAATCAAACAGTTTGTTTTAAAGCTTATGATCTAGATTTTGACTTTGTTTAAAAACAGCAGCAACATAAACTGTCATTACATCTAAACTAAGAAGTAGAACAGGCAACATGTTAAGGACCGACATCATAGCCTTGTGTCTGATTTTTAAGTTTATTATTTGTTTTACTTCTATTTTATGTTGAGTATATATATATATATATATATATATATATATATATATATATATATATATATATATATAAATAATATAGCTTAAATTATATACACTCCTGACAGAATAATTCACTATTAGAAAACAATACCTTGACATACTGTAAAACTTCCAAAATCCCAAAAAATTTAGTTCAGAAGTACCCCAAGGAAACCAACCAGCTTGGCTACTCACTTCTCAGATAACAGAAACATGCAACCTTGTGGGCTGCAACCTCGCTTGGTGTAAGCACATCATATTCAAGAAATGTAAAATGCTCACTCTCTGATCTTTTTCTCTGAGCCGTCTTGCCCTCCATCATAAACGCCCTTAGGAAGGTGCTGGATAAGGCCAATACGCTGAGCTATGCGGATCTGCTCCTCTTCTGTCAGCTGGGTGACCAGACGAGCCTGACTGGGTGTGGGATGGTACATGGGCATGTGAGCCTGCTCCTGGTAGCACACACAGGGAAATAAGACAACTAACTCTGTGTGTCTGAAGAAACTGGTCAGACTAAACTAGGCTCTGTGTTGGTTTAAAATGCAGCAGCTGTCCGGTTTGGCAACTCTTGACTTAAATGCCTTTTGTTAACTCAGATTAAATGCATAATATACTTCTAAAAAGACCGCAGACATGATACTGGATTATCCTTTATGAACACCA
This sequence comes from Pterophyllum scalare, assembly GCA_024447675.2. NCBI lineage: Eukaryota > Metazoa > Chordata > Actinopteri > Cichliformes > Cichlidae > Pterophyllum > Pterophyllum scalare. Next base: position 33,416 of record JAMQGT020013875.1, read on the forward strand.
CCTTCACCATATTACCATTTAGGCTCTTAGCTGACATTAAACTCACAAACTGCAACGGACACCATTTTTCGCTCCTTGGATTATAAAACACTTGAAAACTGAGACTCAGCATTTGGTCACCTGGTAGGGCGGAGGCGGCTCCAGGTCCGGGTCTGTCCCGTCTCCGAAACTTGCTCTGTCTGACTGGGATTCATGCAGCAGAGAAATGTCGTCTGCTGTGGGAGACTTGAGACAGTTACCCATTTCGTCGTGTCCTTTCCTGACCCACGCCAACAATCAGATCTTCGCTGCTAAAGTTGCTCCCGTCGGCTGTTTAGTTTGTTATTACAGAAACTGTTTACTGTTCAGCTACCTACCGCCGTGAACACTCTTTACATGCTTATAGGTATAAAACTCCTAAGTAAAAGTTAAACACTAATAGTCTCTCTTCATGTTTAGTCGAACCTCCACCTGAAAACCAAAACAAAGAACTCCACTCGCTAACGATGGCTAGCAGCTGAGCTAGCTACTTTTTCGCTAGCAAATTGGGCGACTTCCTTGATAAGTATCGCTCATTCCTCTGTATGTCTCGCAGTCTCTGCAAAATATCTACTTCAGCTGTAAGTTTAGCCGTGTCACTCAGCTGTCTGAGTGTCGGAATGTAGAAACATTTCCGCCTTTTAACTTCGTGAGCAATATTTAACAGTTTGCTTCCTTGCTAGCTCTACCTTCAGCCGGACATGTTATCTGTCCGTTTCAGATGACGTAGGTTGTAGATTTGCATGCTGATTGGAGAAAGAGCCGAAGTCCCGCCCCTGTGAAAGATAAACGATTATTAAAAGTATTTATTAATAGTTAATCACTAAAAAGAGACTGCATTACTATAAAGGAATAACCATAGAGTATTATAAATAAATAAATATCGTTTTATGTCACCTGTAAGTACCTTGCAGATTCTATAATGAGCAGAAAATAAATGTTAAAATCCTGCTTAACATACACAATATAATGTTTTCACTTTCCACAAGGTTAACACTGTACTTTGTTTAAGAAAAATCTGATTTTTTTAAATTTCATAATTTTGGTCAGATGTTTTAAAAAGAATTTAATAGTCTAGTATGTTTTTAATGCATACCATCTAAACTAGGATATGAACTATGATAGATGAGAGATTTCAGCTGTGACTGTATTTTTTGGCTTATGCCTATAATAACAAAAAAGTATGATATAGGTGTAAAAGAGCCTTTTCCATGTGGACAAAGTGACCCGACATACTAGACAAACAGTGGAGCTGTTCTATTTGAGTGTCTCAGCAGGACTTTACAAGGTAAGTGTGAAGGTAAGTCCAGAGGAACAACATTTAATACTGCAGCTAAATGATATTAAATCATCATTAAGTTTCTTTTTGTAAACTTTTTTGCATTGGGAACTTTATCAACACATGTAGGTGCACATTTTGTCACATGTCAGGTGTTAGTTTTCCAGCCAAGTAGTTCTTTTCCATCCCTTGGTTGCAATTTAAATGAGGCCCACGGGACTAATTGTAACAGTTTTATGGAACAAAACTTTGCTGGCAATGCTTCTTAATTTTCTCTGAAGTAAGATTTGTTTAAGGTTTTGACTCAAACAGCTATATTTTGCAGTGTTTCAACTAGTACTTCTAGTAAAGTGAGAGACCTATTCAACCCCTTATTCCACTGACTAACCTATATTATAGCCTCTTTCACCAGCCTCTGTCTTTGCAAACAGTGAGTTTATAATATATACCCAGTAGACCCTATTATTAAATTTAAGATTGTCAGGGAGATAAATGTATAAAAGAGAAAATACATTTTGGGGCTGAGGCTAGGTTTTAGAAACACATACAGTACTGTGCAAAAGTTTCGAGCCACCCCTCATTTCTTTATATTTTGCTTCCAAGGAGCCAAACTTTCTCGTAATTAAAAAAACAAACAAACAAAAAAAACATTTTGAACAACAGTTCTTTGGGCTTTCTGGGGATCTTTTAAAGTTTTTCTTTCTATATTGGCTGCTTTTTTACTCATTTTCCAGGCCAGCCCTTAACCATCATTAACCATTTTCAGAGGAATGTTTGTGGAATGTTGAGGAATGTTTTTTTTTTTTGTTTGTTTGTTTGTTTGTTATGTCACTTAACATTGACCTATGAATCAATAAAGCATGAAAAAGACATCTAACTCAAAAGATGAACTGAACAGCAGTATGGCTTCCTGCCAAGAAAGAGCACTACAGATGCAAAGTCTGCTTTGAGAGTGTTGATGGAGAAGTATAGAGAAGGTCAGGAGGAGTTTCACTGTGTATCTGTGGCTCTAGAGAAACTGGCAAAAAAAAAAAAAACAGGAGGCCGAGCTGAAAATATTAAACTTTTCACTGGGAGTGACCAAAATGGACAGGATTAAAACAAGTACATCAGAGGGAGAGCTCAGGTTGAGTGGTTTGGAGACAAAATTAGAGAGGCAAGGCTGCAGAGGAGGGATAGTGGATATATTGGACAAAGCATATCTGCATTTCCATGTACATTAGCACATTTCAATAAATTGCTGCACCTCTTTCCTATTTTCCTTGCAAAATATAAAGAAATGAGGCATGGCTCAAGGCTTTGCACAGTACTGTATAGTAAACGTATAGACTGACAGTTTCCATTTGCACTCAGATTGTTTTCTGCAGAAGTTTTTATTGTAGCACCCAAAACTTCACAAAGCTTTTTGATGTCTTACTTGGCCTCTTATAATGAAAAATAAAAAGATAAACAGTAACAATGGGAGCTTGAGAACACCTTTATTTGTATATACAACTATTTTACACATAAAAACCCACAAAGTATTTGCATTCCAGGAACTTGAAGTTTTTGGTTAAGTGAGTTTCACAGAATTGGCCTTTTTTAGGCAAATAAAACAAATGCACAAACCTTAAAATGAACATTTCCAAGGATTCCTTTAACTTTAAAGTTTTTTTCTCCCTCTTTCTCTTTCTACATAATACAAACAGCATAATTTCTCTGTACATTATTTGTAAGTAATAGAGCAATGTGGAGTTTTGAAGCAGAATGCATCATGGTGTGTCTGCAGTGTCATCATCCGCAATGGTTCATAAAATATTCACAGTTAAGAAAAAAAAAAGAAAACAGATGAAATATCATTTTGTTTTCAAAAATTAAACACCCTGCAGTCAAAATCAAATGTTAAATATTATTGTTGGGAATATTCTCATTTAAAGGGTTTTTTTAAAAACTGGTAAAAATAAAAATAAAATACTGTCCCAAAGGATAATTAAAAGACTGTAAATGTCTGAGGTTTGGTGGAGGCATGGGTTACAATAATGCATGGTGAAATAACAAATAAGTATTGTTTTCTATGTTATTCTATAACTGTATTCATTTCTCACAACTTATTATGTTCAATACCAAAAAGAAAAATGATGGGGGAAAATCAGGCAGTTTTCCCTCTGCACATTCATTCATACTGTAAAAAAATCCAGCATCATTAAGTGTTTCTTATTAGTACCCACATTGTCTGGTAAAGTATCAGATCGCCTCTTCATGATGGCTTGTTGTGTTGATCTGGTCTAATATAAATGGTAATGGTGTGATGATCACAATGTATTTACAAAACAATAGATTCATAAGAAAATGTAGTTACATATTCACACACCCCACAGATAAATACTGTTTAGAGCAACACTGAATCATTGAGCAACATCTCCAGAAATGAAAATACCTATTGACACAAATGACATAATCTGACCCATCCATTTGTTTTTCTGTGACATATTATTACTCTCTATCATCAAGTACAAGTCAGGAAATAGACCTTATTTATTGTCAGTGTTCTGTGTGAATTGGCAACTACAGTTTCAGGAAGTATTGTTCGTCATAATTTTGGGATTTAACAAACATCCAGAGGTGCTTGCGGCCTTGAAGCACTGGTGCAAAAGGTCATAAACCTTTGCTCTGGATGTGGTCATACAGTGTCCTGTAACACCATCTCTGGGATTCCTCCCTTCATGTTGTGCCTCCTGTCCCTAGCACCTGTCATCCTCCTCTGTGTCGCTTAGAGGGTCACAACTAGCAACTGATGTTGTCTGAGCCAGACGCTTCCGAAAGTGTCCGTTGGGGACCTGCCAGCCAGTCCGCGAGCGTGGGCGGGCCGTGCTGATGGTGTTTGAGCGTCCCAGGCTGCAGGCCACAGCCGCCTCGAAGGTCAACGTTTCCATGGGACCAGAGGGGTCTGGGCTGTGGTCGTCCTCTTGTGAAGCCAGGAAAGGCTCAGAGGGGTAGCGTCGAGGTGGGGATGCGTGACGGCCACCCTCGCTTTGCCTCTCTCCTGGGACCCCCTCTTGGATATTCCATGTGGGCTTGCCCCGCCTCATGGTCTCCGGGCTGCCCGGTTCATCCTCATTTTCACCAATGGAGGCTTGTGTGTGACACACAAGGGGGGAGTAGGAGATGTGAGGGCGAGAGCGTGTGGGGGTTTGCGATAGAGGTCGTCGGCCACTGGGTGTGCTGGACTCTGATGTGGATGGCACTGGACTGTCTGAGCTGTTGCCCTGAAGATGAGAATAAAGAAAAAAACATAACCATGTAACAGTCTGCTGCAGACATCAGGTTCTTCTCTTCTTATCAGCACTTGGAGTGTTTGGTTGGGATTAAACCTCCAGACTCCTCTGCTCTTCGTTCCACATGACGGTCTACCCCGCTGCACAGGTTTCTGGATTGGTCATTTAAATTGGCAAGTTAGGTTTAGTGTAATTTGTGAGAGTAGTCAGATTCCTTTTCTGATGTAGTGAGTAATGTGTTTAAGTCATCTGTTACTTAGTTACTTTTTCAAATAGTCCATTGCATTCTGTTACAGTTTAAACTTTATTTCCCTTTGAGGGGGCTGGAGCCTATCCAAGAAAATATCCCTCCCACCATTAAACCACCACCAGCCTGATCCACTGATACAAGGCAGAATGGGATCCATGCTTTCATGTTATCTACACCAAATTCTGACCCTACCATCTGAATGTCTGACCAGGGATCATTTTCCAATCTTCTATTGTGCAATTTTGGTGACTGGACAATAGATGATTGTTGATTTTGGTGATGCTGTGCAAATTGTAGCCTCAGTTTCCTGTTCTTAGCTGGCAGGAGTGGCACCCAGTGTGGTCCTCTGCTGCTGTAAGCAATCTGCTTCATGGTTCAACATGTTGTACATTTAGAGATGCTGTGCATACCTTGATTGTAATGAGTGGTTATTTGAGTTATTGTTGCTTTCCTATCAGCTCAAAGCAGTGTGGCCATTCTCCTCTCACATCAGCAAGTCATTTTCACATGGAGAACTAAAGCTCACTGGATATTTTCTCTTTGTCAGACCATTCACTTTATACTCTAGAGATGGTTGTGTGGGTAAATCCCAGCAGATCAGCAATTTCTGAAATAGTCAAACCACTCCGTCTGGCACCAACAAACATGCCATTTTTAAAATCACCATTCTGATACTCAGTTTGAACTTCAGCAGGTCATCTTTACCATGTCTACATGCATGATCTTTGCATTAACAACCACATTAATAGGTATACCTAATGAAGTGGCTGGTGAGTGTACGTGTCTGACCTGTTTATCTTGGGGATCTGCTCGCTCTACACTGGAGGATCGTGAGGGCTGCAAGCTTCTTTCCTCTGAATTGCAGCGAGATGTGTCTGGAGACAGGAGGTGGCAGTGTTCCTTGGACCGACCGCGCTCGCCACGCTCAGAACGAGAAACTAGATGGTGTTGAGTAACCGGAAGTAATAAAAACAAAAAAAGAAAAAAGAAAGAAAGATAGATACATATATATTTCAGATATAAACACTACAAAAATGTTAGCCTGTACTTTATCATTAAATTAAATTCAGCTCTTCATCATCTATGTACACAGTGCCCTGTGCTAACAGTAGGTGAGGACTAACCAGCAGCCTTATAGCTTTTGTGACGAGGTCGATAGACTCGCTCGGGACTTTTCTCCTCTTGCCAAAGTCCGTTCACACGTTGATCTGCAACTGTGGAGACTGATCGCTTCATGGAGCCACTAGCAACCTCTGCCTGCTTGAATGTGAAAATACATACAACAAACATGCAAGACCAGGGCACATGCACAAGATAAATAGTAAGCATACTTGAGTTACAGTCAGTTTATTTGACCCAAACAATAAAAATGATTTTTTCATGCTTTAGCCAGTGCAAAAGTGCAGTGCAACCTAAGGTTTAGTGTACTCTTTCCTTTACTCTGGGGTTGAAAGACATGGCCATAACAAGATGAGGAATCAGCATTCAAGGATCACACCCCGTTCTAGCAACTCATTGGACCTTATTCAGGCTCCCAAAGTAACAAATGTCAAAACAAAACTACTCATTTGAGCTTCTCAGCATCACGTGCACATAAGGAACGACGGACTTTGGCATAAGAGCCCATGCAGCCACTGACGTCCTCGAGATCGAGCCCAGAAGCCATGTCATGGAAGATGTGTGTACCTGCAACTCTACAGCCAGACGAGGCATGGAAGAGGCCCGCACACACAAGCCCCTCCCTAGTGGAAGCTCCAGTGGGGCTTCAATCCCCCTACTGCACTCGCCCACCTAGGTGTGTACAGAAACAAGAGAGGAAGCGCAAGGAAATACAGAGCACCTATCAGGCTCATCCCTGCCAGGACTGCCTCTGCTTATGGACGTCTGAGAGGAGGGCAGACAAGCCATTTCATCACTGGCAAAAGTACCATCTATCATAGCCATCTCCATCGCCATCCAGTCAAAAGCCATTCCAGCCAAAAACAGACGAACTGAGAATTTGCAACAGGAAAACTGATTTCAAGGAGGAGCAGAAACAGAGTGTGGTTGTAAAAGAGGAGCAAGGAGTGAAGAAGAAGAAGAATAGACAACAAAGATATCAGCTTACATCAAAAGATGGACTTATTCAGCCTTGAAAGTGTGCATTCAGTCATGCATGTTTAGGTCTTAATAGCTACACAAACAGAGCCAGACAACACCTGTCTAAGGGCCAAACGCATTCCTCTGCACACTAACAGGTAGGTATTCCCAATCAACTTCATATCATTCAACTGACAAGCAGTAGAGACCAGTAAAACCAGACAGCAGAGACACAGCAAACATCTACAGTTTGACAGTCTGTCTTCTCTCTGACTCCAACCTCCATAGGAATAAAACACAGGAGCAGAGAGCAGCAATGCGGTGCTCTGCAAGGCACTGAGAAAACGGCATCAGTCATAACATATTTATACAATTTTTGTGGTGTCAGTGCCTAAACATAAAAAAAAGAATTGCTTTATTAACCACTTTAATGTGAAAATCTGTTGGTCAGGATCGTGAAGAGGTCACAAAAGAGGAGTACACAATTAAAAAAAAGCTCCATTTTCAAGCTATCTTGTGATGGAGAACAGTACATGGTGCCATCAGAGTCGTGCTGCGAAACTGCCGATAAAAATAAAAAACCCACACCTTTACTTAAATTTAGCTGATCTCTCCTTCAAGGCGGTGCCAGTCTGACACTGAATTCATTCACTGGAGGATGAATTCATGGTGCAAACCTCGGTGAATGTTGGGTAAAACAAAAAGAAACAAAGACCCACAACATGTTTCCGGTTGCACTTCTGACCTGTGAACTCTTCCGCTGAAAGCTGCTGGTCGCTCAGGTTTTAGCTGGGGACCCGGCTCAGTTGATGTTTGCCCTCTCAGCAAGTTTAAAGTCCAACAGGAGTGAAACAAGACTTTCAGGGAGTGATTAAAAAAAAAAAAGCAGCTGTGCTGGAAGTGGTCCAGAGGTGCACAAGGACATGGCATTGAGAGGGAGTTCAAATTTAAATCAGGTATGGTTTTTGATTTTTATGGCTTAAGTCACTGAACTTCTTAATGACACTTCTGGGGTTAAAAGTGAGAATGATCTTATATTCGCTCTGGCATATTAAAGCTAAGCAGCACACTGAGGCTACAGTAAAATGAACTCATAAAATCATAGCAGCAGAATAGCTCTGCTTTCAAGTTGCAAAAATGTTTTGAGTCATAAATTAGAAGATCTGAAGTACCGCAAAAAAAGCCTGCCAGGGGGATAATGTTTTATGATCATATTGGTCCTTTGTCTTACCAGATTCTGTTGACTGGCATCAACGTCAGAGCTCATGGGCTGCAAAAACAGCTCCTGAGGTGAAATGGGGCTCAAAGCCACAAAGCCTCCTCTGGTCCTGTGTCAAGATGGAGAAAAACAGTAAGCAAAGGCAAGCACAGTCACACATAAGCACAGACTTTTGCAAACATTTGCAGACTCACAGGGCTGAACCAGCACTGTGCTGCATCATTGGCAGTGGCTGGTTAGACAGAATGTCCTCGGGGAGGGTAGAAGCGTCCAAACGCTTGAACATCAAGCTACTCTTCTGAAATGAGACAAATAGAGAAAAGATCAAATACAGCTTTGTGACAATTTTATGTTCAAGTTACATTTAAACAAAAAAAAAAAAATGGAAGAAAGACAAATGATTTTGCATATTCCCAGTTCAGCCTGCATAATCCTGTTTGGTGACAGTGGGTGCTTTGAAAACACAGCCAGTTGGGAGGGAACCTAATTCTCAATTTTTTTTTTTTTGTTTTGTGCTCACTTTTTTATTCACATTTTTAAAGGGAACCCATTATGCATTTCCTTATTTTCTGTCATATATAAACTGTTACAATATGGTGGACCCTCATATTTAACACGACGAAGCGTTCAGAAATTAAGGTCAGCATACGAAGCAGGTAAAGGAAAAGCTCAGAACCAAGGCTGCTCTGAACACTTGATTCTTGGCTGTGAGATGAGATATCCTCAGTATGGTCATGGATTAAAAGCAACTTAAACTAAAAGCAATATGGAGCTGGAAATGAGTACAACAGGTCCCCTTTAAAAGATGGCATGGCATAGCCTATACTTCCTCCTGAGCAAACTGGGTGCAAAAAAAGTGAAGTTACACAAAAGTTAGAAAAAAGAAAGTGTCATAGAGTTCATAGTGGCGTGCTGAGCGGACCTGTGCCTCCAGCTGCTGCCTGAGCTTCTTGGCTTTGTTCTGTTTGAAGTAATCCATTATCATCATTGAAGCGTAGATCTTCCCCACTGTCATGTCAGTATCTGTGAGAGCAGGGACACTACATTAGCTGTCACTGCTCATCTCTCAGCATTACAGCGAGTATCACCTTCATAGTTAAAGCCAGACCTTTGTTGATAGGTACCAGTAGGTCCAAGGTCTTCTGGGGCAGATAAGGCCAAATAATACTGATCTCCTTCTGCAGTTCAGTATCCAGAGCGACACGGTCCTCACCACCTGAGACAAACATTCACCTTTAGCCATTTGAGTGCCTGGACCTCTGATGGAACAAAATATGAACTCCAAAGACATTAACTGCTCATCAAAACAAAAACAAACAAAAACAGATAAATGATAAGTAAAATAATCATAATCCTGACCCCGAGCTATTTTGATGTCCAAAGCTGTGCGGATGAGTGACATCAGAGTTGAGGTGAAGTGGACAGTCATGTCTTCATCCACGGGCATGTTCATCAACACCAACCTCTGCCAGAGTCAAAGAAGAAGAAGGAGAGAAGGCTTCTATGTTAGATGTTAAACAAATACCTCCAGCAACCTTTCAAGTCACGTACACACACGCACACACACACACACACACACACACACACACACACACACACACACACACACACACACACACAGAAACACACTTATACACATAGCCATTTACTTCATTAAATTCACAAAGACCAATTATTTGTTTTCTCTACATTTTTTTGAATAACTGAAACAAATATATAATGTATATTATATTTATTTTTTATATTTATTTTATATGACCAGGCTCTCGCTTTTCATTTGATCTGGCCTTTCTGTGTTTTAAAAAAAACAAAAAAAAAAACAGGTGATAATGTTTTCATACCTTATAGGCAATCTTAGCAGGGCATTTTTTACCCAGGCCCAGGGGTGGTGACATGTGTGTTAACATCTCATACATGGCCGTGTAGTGGATGCGGCCGCTTTAAGGTAAAAGCAAGAACGAGAAGTGAGGGGGTGAGCGGACAGAAGATGCAAACAGAGCAGATTTTTTTTTCTTACAAAAGCAGAAGAATGATGAAACTAAATGTCACTGTGGACTTGATGAAAAGCAGCTTGTGCCAAACATGTCTGCTCCTTTCGCTGAAAGATTAAAACATTCACATTTATGCTCTTTGACTGCCCCCTGCTGGATAAAGACAGTACCTAAATGTTGATCAGATGTGCTTTAAACCACAAACTGATGAACGAACAATTCTCACCAAGCCAGTCGATCATATTCCCCCCAGATTCGAACAAACTCATCCAGGTGATGGGGACCCAGAATTGAGGAATCTCGCGTCAGGTACTCAAAGTTATCCATAATCACAGCCACAAACAGGTTCAGCATCTAAAAAAAAAAAGAAAAAAGTTTTAATTCAAAATAAAGACCTGACACAGAATGAAGGCACAGCAGAGTGCAGATCAGACATGTTTTTTTGTCAGTTCTGACCAAGAATGAGCTGAAGAAGATGAAGGAGACAAAGTAGCAGTAAGCAAAGTCGGTCCCACAGCCGCCCTCGTGGTCTGGAGACATTGTGAGGGGGGCGATGGAGGGGTCTGGTTCACACTCCTGCCCTGACAGACAGGACAGCATGATCTCCTGCCAGGACTCCCCTGTAGCACTCCTGGTGGTGTTAACACAAACAAATAGCTGGCTGACATCAGACTGAGAACACATTCACAGAAACCTAACACCGAAGGAGCTTGAATCAGAATGACAGCACCGCTTATATGTAGCCTTCGGACACGTTTTATGAAGCTCACCTGAACAGAAGCATGAGCGCACTGAAAAATGTCTTGAAATTGTTGTGCTGGTTGATGTGACTCTCGTCATTCAGCTTGATGTTTCCAAACACCTGCAGAAAACAGCTGGTTTCAGTTAATTCTTTTTTTTTTTTTTTACTGGACAGCTGGTAGCATCTTCCAGAGCAGCTGCTTATCTTCCAGGGTCCAAAAGTATCCACTTAACAAACTAAAACAATCCTCACAGGTGAAGCCAAATGAAAGCATTTCAAAAACAAAGCAGCTAACTTTATCAACGGTGTCACATACATCAGTAAATCATACTATAATACACAAAAAAAGTTTGTTTCCTTGTCCATATTATATTATCTGTATCAGATATTAGGATGTTATTGTGTTCCCTTGTCAATTTTTAGCCAAATAAAACTGAAGCATGGGCATGTACTAATATAACAATTGGTTAACATCAACTCATAGACTGACATAGTCAAGGCCAAACAAGCTCATACAAATAACAGTGCACACACATTTAAGTACACAACTTTCAATAAATATCCCAAATATGATGTGCACACCATGACCGTGGCCATGATTTTTTTCAAGCTGTGGCCCTGCTGGTGGCGCATAAAGCCACTGCGGGTAGGGAATGGATTTCCAGGGAGAAAACATGTAGAGAAACTAAGCTGAATGAATCAGATTTTTGTTGATGTTGTTCGGGCTTTGAAAAGCTCGACAACACCTGCTCTCGGATAAGAGATTAAGGAATAACGTGGAGGGACAAATAATAATAAACAAACCTGAACTGAAAGCCACGAGTTCGTGTTCTGGTATTTGTGAAGTAGTTTAATTACTGAAAGCATACCTGCATTCCAATTATGGCGTATATGAAGAAAAGCATGGCAATAAGAAGACAGACATAAGGGAGAGCCTGGTGGAGAAGAAACAGGAAATACAGTTGATCAAAATGTCTTACGATTTGTCATATTATCTCACAACATATTACCAACATCTTTAAAATAATAATAATTTAAAAAAAAATTAAAAGTAAAACCTTAAAGGATTGTACAAAGGTCCACAGCAGAATACGGATGGTGTAACCCTGCCTCAGCAGCTTGATCAACCTGGCAGTTCGGAAAAGCTTCAGGAAGCTCATGTTGATGGTGTTAACCGACTGGGACAGACGTGGTTGGAGAGACAGTGACACAGAGAGAGAGAGAGAGAGAGGCAGACAGAAAGGAGAGACAGGATGTAAAACACAGATGGCGAATTTCATCACAACATGACTTAAGTAGTGTCTGGAGGGAGGGTAGCACACCAGGAAGCTTGGAAAGAAAGTATGCTCTTGTCTTTTTATTTTAGGGTCAGAACACTGTGAAAATGAATGGTGTCTTGGCAGGGTCTTACCTGTAAATCCACAACTATCTCTGTGATGCTGCCAAGGACAGTAATAAAATCAAAAATATTCCAAGTATCTCGAAAGTAGTTCTGCAAGAAAAGGAAACGTTTCCATTAATTTCATCACACATTTCCTTTGAGTACAGCCAGATATGATCCAATTTCTTATTTTCTGCTCACCACAAAACCAAACGCCATGATCTTCAGTATACACTCCATGGAGAAAAGGACAGTGAAGGCTGTGTTTAGGTGTTTTAGGACTGTGTCATAAGCTGCCGGGGCTGAGTGGTACTGAAAGAACAAAGAAAACAGGCCAAAAGATCAATCTGACATTTAATCAATCAATTAATACCATAATTAATAAATTATCAGCCACATTTTGGTGAACACGACAAGCGTAATTTTAAAGGTCATAATGATGGATTTGCAGGCTGTGTCTTCAAGTTTAATTTCAGCACAGTGCACAAAGACTTGAAACAGACTGATAATCCATATTTTTTAGTAGATTAATGGGTTAATTATTATCAAACCTGAAAGCAATGTATTTACAAACACATTGACATTTACATTATTTTTGTGTTTGTGATTTGGTGGCTGGAAAACTTTTCGCTTGAGACAAGTCAAGTGTCAAAACAAAGATAAACGCCATGTGCGAAAAACTTCCTTGCAATTTTTTGGGTTGCTAGCAGATTCACCAGGTCACTGGTAGTTTGCAGACTGCTCTCCAAGCTTTAGCGAAACTTGAAAAAAATGCAACCTTAAAAGCAAAAGTTGTGTCTTACTGCTGCAAACATTACATTTCAAAATATACAGCTTTTACTTTTACTTTGTTTCCGGTTTGTGTCGTACATGTCACAGTTTCACCGCTGCTTGGTGAGAAGTTTGCGAGTGTTTGCATGCAAGTCGGCATCTTCCATGTAAACTGCTAGGGACCAAAGAAATTGGAAGGACCTGTTAGATCAATATGAGTGCCTGCTTCCATTTCTATTATTTTAACAGAACACTAAAAACATAGACAGGTGACATAAATAACATTATCTTGTCACAAGAGCTGGATAATTGAAAAAGGCAAAAAGGCAGGCTAAGGTATACGAGCAACATGACCAAGACTGCAACAGCAAAACAACAGGATCAGAGGATCTGTTCCCGCGATGCAGCAGTTTGTACTCAGTGAGGTAAAAAAAAACCCCAAAAACAAAGGTCTACTGGTGAACCAGGGATAATTTCTTTGGGAGCCCAATGCTCCCTGATCTACCAGGGGAGTGGAGGTCACAGAAGAGCTACTGCAGGGCTATGACAGAAAGTGCACATGCTGATCCTTCACTGAAAAAGGGCTATATTGCAGAACATGAAGCTGGAACATGAAGGAGTCACGCTTCCTTTTAAGGAATGTGACAGAGAGTGCTGACTTGAGCATCTGTGGCATCTTCCAGAAAAACATTCTGATCCACCTCACACACAGGAACCTTCATAGGTCTTTTGGAGTCTATACCTCATGGGCCAGAGCTGGTTGTATTGCATAGATAGGGTTAAATTTGCATCCCCAGTTGAAGTTCAAGTCTATGCAAGTTTATTATTTTTTTTAAATCTGGCTTGAAATTAAACCAGTGGGCTCTCTGGGTTTTGGGAAATCAATCTAAAATGATTTATGATTGGGGAAAGTATAATAACCTGCAGTTGGATAACGTTCCACATTTAAGGAATGAACCATTTACCTTCATCATGAGAACAACAGTGTTAAGGGCGATCATGACGAGCACAGTGTACTCAAATGAGGGCGATGCCACAAAGTGCCACAGTCTGTACTGGAAGGTCTGTCTGTTCTGGGGCATGTAGCGGGTCATCGGCTTGGCGCTGATGGCAAAGTCAATGCAAGCCCTCTAATGGAGAGAAAAACAAACAATATGCTGACGATGATCCCTAATTAAATTAATTTGTGTGAAGTAATGTCGCAGCTCCATACCTCATTCTTTTCCAGACTGCACTCCTGAATCATCTTGTCACCCTGCTCTTGGAAAGTGATGATGATCAGAGCGACAAAGATGTTGACGAAGAAGAACGGGAAGACCACGAAATAGACCACATAGAAAACGGACATCTCCATCCGGTTCCCGCGACTCGGTCCCATGTTCTCCTCTGTAACATCAGTGGAGTGCTGGAGGACCCTAGATGAGAAAATTCATATTCCCTGTCATTAATTCGTGTCATTTATAGCACATGTAAGTCAGAAAAAAGCTATTTTGTGCTGAGAAAACTGAGCTTAAAGCCTATAAACACGCAAGGAGACGTACTGAGGCCACCCCTCTCCAGTTGAGACTGTAAAAAGTGTGAGCAGAGCCCAGCAGACGTTGTCATAGTGAAACTCGTGCCGCTTCCACTCTCTCCTCTTTACCTCCTTTTTGTCTCTGGTGTAGTCAATGTAGTAGCCTCTGTGGGGAATAGAAGAGCCCAGGGGTCATCATTTTACTTAATTCACTGATTAGACCAGTGGTTTTATCAAACAGAAAAGTATTAAAGCTTTTGTTACAAGCAAATGTGACTCTAGTGCTATTCACTTGGATATGCAGACAATGACGGACTGTCTGGGGTTATATAAAAGCCTGCAGAGCTGCACATTTGGGCCCTTTTTGTAATTTTCTGCTTCAGTGTTTTCAATTTTGAAGATTTTTGTGTCGTGGTATAGAAGTTTTTCTGATGGAAACTACTGTCAGAAAAGGTTTGGTTCTATTTTTTAAAATCTGTTATGAGCATTATTTTTTTTCTACCATGTGAGTCTCCTTTTTGTTGGGTAGTTAAAAAGAAGAGTTAAATTGTTTTAAGTTGTTTTTCCCATGAAGTTGAATTGAAAACAAAGCAATAGTCCAGCACATAATCCCCCAATTAAATAAATTATATTGACTTTACACCACAATGCTGCACAGATTAAAAAACCCCAAAACAATATATACAGTATAACATGTCACACAAAACTTGTCTTGGTCATAACACCTTAAGCCTGGTTAAGAGGGCACAGAAATGATGACTTGAAACTACAAACAGCTTCTTCAGAAGAGTGTTAGAAAACATCATAACTGGAAAAATCATAAACAAACATGGGATGTACAAGGGCCATGACTAGTGAGTGAGTGATAAAAACTCTCCAGAACCTCAAGGACAGCCTACAGAACATCAGTCAGGTGAGGTGAGCCCGAACCAGAGACGAATACAGTGCTGTATCACCTTAGTTTGAATAACTGAAGTCATCCTCCTTGCGTCATCCCAACCTACAGCTGCTTTATGAGAAGATTAAGTAGTTTCTGGCTATAGTTTCATATTAAAATGATATACAGTCATGTGGAAAAAATAAGTACACCCCCATCATTCAATAGCTTGTAGAAACACCTTTAGCGCCAACAACTTGAAGTAATCATTTTCTGTACAACTTTATCAGTCTCTTACATCACTGGGGAGGAATTTGGTTTAAACTATTACTTCAGTTCATTGAAGTTTGCAGGTATTCATTTATGCACAGCTCTCTTAAGGTCCTACCACAGCATTTCAGTCGGGTTGATGTCCATATTTGGACTGGGCCACTGTAAGACTTTGATTCATTTCTCTTTCAGACATTCTGTTGCAGATTTGGTGCTGAATTTGGGATCATTATCCTGCTCCATGACCCAGTTTTGGTCAAGCTTTATCTGTCAGACAGATGACTTGACTTCACATTTGACTCTAGAATACTTTGGTATACAGAAGAGTTCACGGTTGACTCAGTGACTGCAAGGTGCACAGGTCCTGAGCCTGAAAAACAAGTCCAAATCATCACCCCTCCACCGCCATGCTTGACAGTTGGTATGAGGTGTTTATGCTGTTTGGTTTTCATCATACGTGATGCTGTGCATTATGGCCAAACATCTCCACTTTAGGCTCATCTGTCCAAAGCACATTGAGCCAGAAGTTTGCTCAGATGCACCTTAGCAAAACTAAACAGTGCTGTCATATTCCATTTAGAGAGAAGCCCCACATAATCTTTTTCAAATTGTACCATCATGAACTTTAACATGCTAACTGAGGCCTATAGAGTGAGATGTAGGGTTTTGGGTCTTTTGCAGTTTTTCTGAACATTGCTTAGTCTGAATTTGTGACTTTGCTGGGATGTCCACTCCTGTATTAACACACACCTGAATGCTCTGGACCAGCAAACTGCCAAAACTTCTGCTTTCATAGAGGTGCTCACACTTGCTCATTATCAGTTAATCATGTTCATTTGGTTGGCAGCGCCTGGCTGCTAACCAGTGTGGAAGCAGTGTGGGTGTACTTAGTTTTTCACAGGACTCCACAGAGTTCTATAAAAACGTCTTCTTCATATGGCTGTAAGTCCTGTCATCTAATGTGAATAAGCATATTTCAGGAGCATACTGCTTTAAACCTTTTATCCAAGAGTCTGACTCCTCACATTCACATTTTATGTTAACAATTATGTGGTGTGGCAGTACCAGTTCATTTTGAGTGACAACGTGTAGGAGGAGTTTCAGATATATACAGCGTATATATATATTTTTAAATCATTCATGTAGGAGCAGACGAGTGTGAAGCGGAGTTCAGATATTCACTTACTGGCATTCCTTCTCTGTATTCATGGAGCTGTCAGTGCAATAGAAGAACCTTCCCTTAAAAAGCTGCACTGCAATGACAGCAAAGATGAACATGAAGAGCTGGTACACAATGAGGATGTTGAAGACGTTCTTCAGAGATGTGACCACACAGTCAAAAACAGCCTGCGCAGGAGAAGGACAAATAAGATCTGTCAAGGACTGGTGCAATAATGCCAGAGAACAGAATAGACTGTTTGCAAATGTTTACATCACACCTTGAGTTTAGGGAGCCTCTTGATGGTTTTAAGAGGCCGCAGAACTCTCAGAACTCGAAGGGACTTTATTGTCTTGATGTCTCGGCCTTTGTTGTTTCTGTTGATATTGAAAAAGAGCGCTAAGGAACTTCGCTGTATGCTCAAACTAATGCACACCAACAAGTTAAAGAAACAAACAAACAAACAAACAGTAAAAGCTAAATGTAAACACAAATGAATGGAAAAACATTCAACTTTGAGTGTATCTGTTTGGAGCCTGACAGAATTCAGCTGTAAAATACTGGGTATTTTTGTGGAATTTCTGCCCTTAAATAAATTATATGTGTAAATGCATTCAATTACACTAACAGTTTATGTGCTCTTATCATGAAATTAGGCCAATTGTGTTTAAACTATACACAGAATTAATGTCCTTGTATATCTATTAGCCTTGGCTTGATCTATGTGTGTGTATGAAAATGTAAAGATTTTAAATGTTTAATTTTGCAGATATTTTATTTTCTGTTCGGTGACTTCCTGCCAGGCTCTGCAGTGTTTTGTGAGTCTACGTACAAAATGTAACAAAATCAAAAGCAAACAGATGAAAAGCATGAGCTTTTTTTTTTTAAAGGGAAAAATGACAAATCAAAACACATGAAAACCAAAGAAACATATGAGTAGCTCATGGGACACATTTACATTTAGTGTGACTGAAATTTTTACCCCATCACATTCCTGGTAGCCCCAACAGTGATAATATCCACAGGAACAACAGAGAAAAAAAATGAGGCATAAAAAGAGATACACCGTGAGCGACGCTCAAAGGATAACAGCTATATCAACAACAGAGAAAATAACAATACAGTACAATTCTCTACAGCACAGCAAAAAGCACAAAAAGTTTAGTTAGTAAGCTTTGAACTTAACAGTAAAAAACCCAAAACAATAAACATCAGTCGTGACACACACCATCCATGTTTAAACCCCAAATTACACAGAGAAAATAGTTAAATCTGAGTTACACGCTGCACAGATCTTCACATGCCTCCATGCTTGCAGTGTGCGAGTCTTTGAGGGAAGGTCGTTTAATACAATACTGTAATCTCAGAAACTGTTTACTGCAGTGAATCAGTCATTAGTCATCCACAGGCAGCACTGTATGGTGACTCACGTTAGAGCAAAGGCAATCAGAGCTCCCACCACTACAATGAAGTCCAGCATGTTCCACATGTCTCGGAAATAAGAGCCGTCGTGCAGAATCAGACCCTGGTCTATCATCTGTGGGGGGACAAACACACACATCCACGTGAACAGGTTACATGCAAACCGGGATCAGCCTCTCTGAGAAAACAAGAGTAAAGGTAAAGTCTTTCAAACTGCGATCAAAGAGGAAGAAATATTTCAGCCACTCACCTTGATGATCATTTCAAAGGTGAACACTCCAGTGAAGACGTAATCAAAATATCGGAGGACCTGGATAATTTCAAAATGAGGGGAAAAAAAAATTGACTTTGAGACTTTGAATTTGAGACTTTCCTGAGGTGTATTTTAGCATCAGTGTGACGGTACACACTCTTACTACTACACATAAAGTGCCTCAAGAGTAAATAAAATTACATGCATCCAGCCAGTGGCAGTCAACTTGCTAGCATCTAGTTGGTATGATTAATACACCAGGTTACATGTTCTTAGAACAAATCGGTACATTTGTGAGCAGTGTTAAAGCGTAGCTCCGGGTAACCAACTCAATTACTCAACTGAGACAATTATAGACACAAATTCTAATTACGCTGTCTGGATCTGGGATGCCTTGAATCCTATGACACACAAAATATGTGCTGTTGGGTGGTTAAGTGACTTTGAACATGCCATGATCTTTAGATCCACACACACACACACACACACACACACACACACACACACACACACACACACACACACACACACACACACACACACACACTCTGTAATGGATGCACTGGGGGGAATTTGGGTCTCCAGGTCTTGCCCAAGGATGCGTTGACATCTCAACCTTCCGAGTGGTACCAAGTGAGCCATAGCCACTGGTTTCAGAAAGTGCTGATTAACTGGGATTTTCCCCACACAACCATGTCTAGGATTTAAAGAATGGTCTGAAAAAGAGAAAATATCCAGTGAACAACAGTTCTCTGAACAAAAATGCCTTGCTGATGCCAGAAGTCAGAATGGCCAGGCTGCTTTGCGATTATAGGAAGGTACAGCAGTCGTTATGACAAAGGTATGCAGAAGATGAGTCAGGCTACAGCAGCAAAAGACCACACCAGGTGCCACTCCTGTCAGCTAAGAACAGGAAACTGGGGCTACAATTCTCACAAGCTCACCAAAACAGGACAATAGAAGATTGGAAAAAAAACATTGCCTAGCCTGAGTCTCAATTTCTGCTGTGACATTCAGAGGGTAGGGTCAGAATTTGGCACACACATGAAAGCATCCTGTCTTGTATCAGCAGTTCAGGCTGCTGGTAGTGGTATAAGGGTGTGGAGGAAATTTTCTTGTACCACAGACACCTTGAGTATTCCTCAAGTCCACCTCTTCATGACCATATTGTACCCATCTTCTGATCTCACAAAGCATGTGGTGGAATGGGAGATTCCGATTAAGGAAGTACAGCCAGCAAATCTGTAGCAAATGTGTGATGTTATCATGTCAATATGGACCAAATCCACCTTGTTGAATCTCTGCCACAAGGAATTAAGGCAGTTCGGAAGGCAAAAGTGGGTCCACCCAGTAGTAGGAAGTTGTAACTAATGAAGTGGCCGGAGAGCAAGTAGGCGTGTACTTTCAGCTGCTCCCTTACTTCCCAAGGGGCCGCCACAGCAGATGGATCTGCATATTTGATATGGCACAGATTTTATGCCCTTCCTGATGCAGTCCTCCCATTTTTACAGGCCAGCAAAGGCTGGGTTTATGTCTCCTCCCGGTTTCAAATGGGGGGCTCTTTTGTGTGTCAGGTAAATGCACTAACTACCATAGAGGCACTGGTGAGTGCATGCAGCTACCGCATAAAATTTAAAACCTTGTGGGGATTTGTGTCTATTTTTCATTTAACCTGATTGCTTTAATCTGATGTTGTGGAGCACTCATTAACATTTGTTGTGTTTAAATCTATCTCAATAAAACTAGTCGGACTTATCTGTCACTCAATTTATAGCCAAACACAGTGTAGATTCTACTCATATGTCCTTATTTGGTCACTCTTGACACGTTCCCTGTTACTTGGAAAAGTGAAAAGTCGTGAAAAACAAACTGCGCAGCGATTAGCCAGGCAGAGCTGCTGCTTCTCACCTTGTATGTGCAAGATACCAAATGTGTCAGAGCACATTGTTGCTGACACAGTGTTATGTCAACTAGAGATCAAACCTAAAAGAGTTGCACTGAACTACAACTTCATCAGCGCGTCTCAGGCCAAATCTTTGAAATATTTGCTTCCTTGACATTAAAGGTCTGAGTGTACACCGATGATCATTTTGAATGTGTAAATCTAATTTTAATGAAAATACAAACTCTTTGATTTCTGAGCTCACCTTGTTTCTGTCTGAATTAGTGCACACAGGGTCCTCGGCAGCCAATGCAATGCTGCTTGCCACGATCACAAGCAGGATGGTCATCTCAAAGTAGCGGAGAGTAACCACATAATGACAAATCCTCCTGATGCTACATTGTAACAAAGGAGAGGATGTATGTAGCTGAGTGATTGGTATGCATAAAAACAACAACAGCAACAAGAAAGAAAGTACTACAGTGCTGTGCAAATGTCTGGAGTCACCCCTCATTTCTTTTGTTTCCAACGAGCCAGACTTTCTCATAATTTTGTAAAGTGGTCTTCTACAGCCTTTCTGAAGGTCTTTCAAAGTTTTTTTTTTCGGACATTGGCTGCTTTTTCACTCATTTTCAGTTCAGTCCTTGTGCATGACCATTTTCAGGGGAATGTTTTTTTCTCGTTAAGCCACTTAACACTGACCTATGAATCATTTGAGCATAAAAAATACACCAAACTCAAGGGATGAACCAGTGTTGTGTCTGCATATAACAGATAGCTTAGCAAAGAATCAATTTTAAATTGTTCCCATTTCTTTAGTTCAATCTACAGAAGATGACAAAGTTTGGCAGGAATAAAATACTATTTTGCATCAACAAGGTGATGCCCAAAGAGCTGTTAGCTGAAAAGCTGGCATATCTCAGTATGTTGTGCAGTATGTCCTTAAAAACTTCTGTAAACTGGATGAGTGGAGAACAAAAGAAGAAGTGACAGGCCTAAAAAACTATCTACAGCAGATGAGCAAGCTGCCAATGCAAAAAAAAGAAGAAAAAAAAGGAACAAAAGGCAACCAATATCCAAAGAAAAGCTTTGAATGCCCTTCAGAAAGCCTTAAAACGACTTAAAGAAGTGACAAAATATCTTACCTAAGTGAATTCAAGCTGTGTTGAAGAATAAAGGTGATCATACCAAATATTGACTTTTGTACAAACTCTGTTTTTGCCTTATCTGGTGTATTTTCCATGTTTGTCCCATTTTCCTATCAAAATATTTTTAAAAAATGAGAATAGACCGAAGACTTTTGAGGACTGGGTTGCATCTTACGGGTTGGACGCCTTGAAGATGAACATGCTATCTGGAGGCACAGGTTTAGGAGGAATCGGAGGTTCTTCGTCCTCTGTCTCCTCCTCTTTTTCATTCTGCTCAGACTGGTACGCCTCCAACTCCTTGTTGTTCACTAAACCCCAGACAGACACACAAGAGCAGAATTTTTTTTTTATTTTTTTTTTAGCTGTACATGAACAACTATGAGAAAGAAAGAACAATGTGAGTCATAGAGTGGATTCAGCGAGAAAAAAAAAAGACTAGTGGCCACTTTTATCAGATGTCAAGAACACCTACACAGTGTGTTACAGTGATACTGACACTAAATCCCACTTTGTGATGCATTGTGTAAGTGGTCACAGTGCTACCTGTCATGGGTGTGAGCTCCAAAAGTGGATGTGCAGACATTTCAATGGCCACGCTGTCTTCCAGGTTGGACTTGTCCCGTTTGATGGACGCCTTGCGGTTCTCGGACTCTATGGCACTCACAGTGAACTCTGTGGCCTCTAAAGCATGCTCCACTGGGATGTTTTGGCACAGTGGCTCATACTGATCAGAGTGGTCACCCTCACTGTGCTCTGACCAGGTTCCGTCTACTATTTGTTCACACTGAGGAGGATCGGGAATATCTGCACTGGATTCAGCAGCTCTGTAACAGCAAAGAAAAAAAACCACACACACACCCCATCCCATTAACTGATTCAAGCCGCTTTGCAACCCACATCCATCCCAGCTTTACTTTCTGTTGTCACTGATGCCCGCCCTGCTCTGTTTAGGGGTTGCACTGCTGCTCTCAAGAATATTTGGTCACATCATTAATTAATTACTATAAATTACTATAAACTGAAATGATTTGACCTAAATGGTCCCGACTGGACTTTAATTGAAGTAACAATCTTCTTCATGACATGAAATAACTGTGCAAAAGCTTTGCTATATCTGTATACATATTTCCTTGTTGCATCAGATAGTGCTGCACAAGTGTTCTACCTTGCAATTATTTAGTGTTTACTTCTAAGCTATATAAAAGGTAAAAAAAAAAAAAACCTTAATGAAGGAAAACAACAGAGTTTGGTGCAAAAGACCTCAGATTCAAACACTTCAGCTTTTTTCCCCCCCACATCAAGAAATACATGAGAGCAGGCTTACCTTATGCAATCTTCTCCAACTTCTGCATACGGGTTGACGATGCATGTCCCATCATCATGGACCGATCCTCCTTCTTCCTCTGCTCTCTCCTTCTCCTCTCTTTCTTCCCTCTCTTCCCTTTCATCCAGTATCTTCCTCTCCTGGCTGAGTGACCGTCTGACATGTAGCACCTCATGTGGTGATTGCATACAGTCCAGACTCTTGGCCTCAGTGCGGGCCTCTCGATGGCGGTGGCGCCTGTGTCGGGCCCCATCTTCTGGCGCCTGACTTGACCTGAACTTTCGGGCCATTCTATGCCTGCCGCCACCTGCAGCCCGGTGGTTTGGTCCTCCTGTTTTTTCCTCACTCAGGTTTACCAGAGGCTCAGCCGCTGGAGGCTCAGGCATGGGAATAGAGATGGACATTGGAGGTTCAGGGAGAGGCATCCCCACTGACATGGGTGACTCAGGCAGGTGAGCCGGGCTGGCCTCTGGGGAAATGTTTGGGACGTGGTGGGGAATGGTCGGAGTTTCCATGGTATCTTCTGTAGGGCTGCCAAACAGCTCCTCTCTGCTCGCCATTTGGCGGCGTTTGCGCAGCTGGTTGGCTCTCTGCTCCCACACCGACATGTTAACTCTTCTCCTCCTCTCCCGGCGGTTGGCAAAGGCATTGGAACCATTTAGGGGCTGTTCGTCTGCAGCGCCCGGTGCACCATCCGGCTCCTCTGGGAAGTTTGGGCGTCCTCTGTGGATCGCACGTTTCCGGTACAGGTAGGGTCTTCTTCTACCACTGAGGACCACAATGTACTTGATTTCAATATTCAGCAATCCACCACACGTCTTAAGAAATTAGTGACAAAAAAACAAACATAGACACTAGCGTCCATTAAGCATACCAGTTATATTAAAAAAAATCTTCAAACAAATAAAATAAAAGTTGCAAGAAAAGGACAGACCTTTTCTATGAATTTATAATGTTAGTTGATTAGTAACACACACAAAAAATTCCCATGAAAAAAAAATGTGCAAAGAATACAAAGGCATCCAAAAACTCAAACAATACCTGAGAAGTAAAAACAGATCAAAAGTAACAAACAAAACAAAATCCACGAGAACAAAAAGGAAGGGTGCAGGATCAAAGTGCAAACATTGTGTAACAGCTAAGAAAAATTGAGTAAGAAAACTCAAGAGAGAAATTCTGTGTGACAGAGATGCATACAGTTATACTTACTGGTATTCAGATTCTTTTGTTGTCCATGTAATCAATGAGTGATTATTTGAAAACAAGACATTAGTGTTTAACAACATACACAGAACATTTGTTGTGGCACTGAACAAAACGCGTCCAGAGGAAGCAATCTGTAGTTGAAATTCATCCAGAAGGGGGCTGAAGTTAGCACTTAATTATTGTTTTGGTTTTTTTTGGCAGTTTACATAAAATATTTTCTAAATTCAAAGATGTTGATGCTAATGATTGACTGACATGCTTGAACACAAAATTTTGGTCAGTGCCACATAACAAGCATATAACAAGACAACATGATGGAGCCAGAAGAACACAGTAATACACATTAAAATAGCACCTCGATTGTTGCAGCACTTACGAGACTAACATTCAAATATGTTAACAGACAAATGATACATTCAGTGTCACAGCTAGAACCCGAGTACAGTAAGAGAGTATATGCATTCGTGTCCGCGACGTTCAGGTTTTTCTAACATCACTGGGGACCAGAGTAGATCAGATGCGCAGGCAGCAGCTAGGCCTGAGCCATTAAGATATGGTATCAAATCAGCTTGCAGAGATTTTGGTGGTGACACCATCATTTCAAATGAAAACCAATGGGAGCATCAACCCCCCCGTACCTTCCCTCGTGTTTTGCTGAACAACAGCAAAACGAAGTCCAGCTTACAGCCATTAGCGTGCACTAGCATTATACTACATGGGTTTGACATGCTAGAGCTGCTGCTGTTTTGCTATCCTCCACTGCTCTCTGTTTCACCATATGTTTCTTTTCTCCTTGAGAAGAAAAACAGCAGCAGACACTCTCACCATTAAGCTGAAAATAAGCAAGAACACATTAATCAGCTCCATAACCTAAATAAAATTCTTCATTTTTTTAAGAGAACCCAGATGAAGGTTCCTACCTGCACTCTGTCAGGTGGCTTCTATTTTCACTTTATGTCTTTAGGAAAAGGTACCAAAATGCAGAACAGACAGGCTTGTATTATAAGTTCAGAGGGAATGTTTTGCCATCACTCCACCATATCTCTACATAATATTTTTTTCTCAATTTTAATTACAATACTGTGCAAAACTCTTGAGTGAGCCCTTATTTTTTATATTTGGTTTGTATGATTCTAACAAGCTTGATAATCAATATTTGGTACGGCCGTCTTTAGTCTTCAGCACAGCATGAACTCTCTTAGGCAGCTTTACTGCAGTTTCTTTAAGTAGTCTTCAGGAATCATTCTCCAGGATTCTTGAAGGATATTCAAAGCTCTTCTTTGGCTGTTGGCTGCCTTTTTTTTCCTGTTCTCTGTCAAGATGATCCCACACTGCTTTAATAATGTTGAGGTCCAGGCTCTGAGGAGGCCAATCCATGACTGATTGTGTTACATTCTGTGTTTTTCTATCCAAGTATGCTTTTACTGCATTGGCAGTGTGTTTGGGATCATTGTCATACTTGAATAATGAAGTTGTTGCCAATCAGAAGGTTTCCAGATGGCATTGCATGGTGAATCAAAATCTAATGATAGTTTTCTGCATTTATAATTCTATCAGTTTTGACAAGATCTCCAACACCACTGGCTGAAATGCAACCCCACACCATGCCAGAGCCTCCACTGTGTTTTACAAATGGCTGTAGACTCATTGTTGTACCTCTCTCCTGAACTCCTCCATACATACTGACATTAATTTGAACCAAAAGTTTTAAATTTAGACTCATTACTCCATAAGACCCGTTGCTGCTGATTTTCAGTCCAGTTCTTGTGTAATTTGGCATACCTCAGCCTTTTCTCCCTGTTTCCCTTCCCTTCTCCCTTAATAATGGCTTCATGACAGCCGCCCTTCCACTGAGATCATTTCTGATGAGGTTTCAGTGAACAGTATGTGGATCAAATGAAGGCCCAGATGCATCCCTCAGGTCCTGTGTCAGGTCTTTGCTGGATTTTTTCTTCAGGACATGACTGACAGATACTGTTCATCTGCTTAGATAGTTTTTAGGGCTGCCACTTCTTCCTTTCTCCTCCGCTTTCTGTGTCCAGTTTCCTCAATTTTTCCAAGGACACACGACACACCATGCTGAGATATGGTAAGTTTTCAGCTAACAGCTCTTTGGAAATCAACCTGTTGATGCAAAAATACTATTTTATGCCTGTCAAACTTGTTATCTTTGGCATTTGTCATGGATTCATCTAAAGAAATGGGAACAAATTATATGTTTTTGTGACAGGCTGCTAGTAACACAAGATACAATTTAAAATTGGTTCTTTGCTAAAGCTGTCTGTTATGTGGAGACGCAACACTGGCTCATCTCTTGAATTTGTTGTCTTTTTATGCTTAAATGATTCACAGGTCAGCGTTAAGCAGCTTAACAAAAAACAAGCAAAGAAAAAGAAGCCCAACATTTCTCTGAAAATGGTCAGGTACAAGGACGGAGTTGAAAATGGGTGAAAAAGCAGCCAATGTCCAATGAAAAAAATCTTAAAGATGTTCAGAAAGCCTGGACAACTATTGCTAATGACCACTATATAAACTTACCAGAAAATCTGGCTCCTTGAAAGCAAAGTATAAAGAAATGAGAGGTGGCTCAAGACTTATGCACAGTACTGTATACTCTACTATATGGAAGTCTGCTACATTTTTATTTTAAAACCTAAAAGCCTAAAAGCACCAACAGAGTCATTTTTAGTCAAAATTATTGTATAACAGTATTTTAACTATGACAAGAAAATTAACAGTTGAATTAAATTAGAAGTGAAAGAGAATGGATGGATGGATGGATGGAATTAAATTAGTCTGTAAAGGAAGTTTTAAGCCTCTGCAAGTTGATTTTCTTGCTGTACCATAAAGAAAAGCCTACTTAGGAAGAACGTAAAACACATTCATCAATCTCTAATTATATATGGTTAGGAAAATTTGACTAATAACATCTGTAGTTAACAGACCCTTTTCACAGCAGACATTTTGACTCGTCATAGCAAAAATGTTAGTGGCAGCCCATTAAGTGTCTCAGTAAGCTAATCCAGTGAGCCAGCCTGCACAATACTCTCCTCAAGTAGAAATCAGCCCTTGTTAAATGTACTAAATACAGCTGAGCATTTCCTTATACAGTGAAATCTGCTGTGAAAAAGGTCAGAGGTGTAAAACACAGGAAGGTCAGCTACAGCCATAATCTAGCCAGGTCAGTGTTCTCAGTGAGAGACTTAGTGTGTCCCTGCAGGACACCCAGGTGTTATGTAACAGCTTTATGCCCTCTAAAAAAATGTCATTGTCACAGTGGAAATTCTGATGAGCCAGAGTCACACTAATCAGGGAAACTTGGTCAAAAATCAGACCCACTCCAAAGTGTGCCTCCTCCCAGTAGAGTCACGCATTCAGACTTCCCACTGTTTCCGACAACCTTTTGAAATACACCTCCCGCCCTTCTCCTCCCAAACTTATGGGATAATTAGACCTGTGGGAAAGCTGCCAGGTCACAGAGAGGAGCAGGAAATCAGCAAAGAATTACCTCTCTGATTAACAAACGAGGCTGACCATAACCAATCACAAGCCAAGGCAGTCACAGGAGTTTCAGTTATGCAGCTGAGAGAGTCTGAAATGACTCATGCTTTTAAATCAGGCACATTCAATTTACATTCATAATTTTGGCATCAGCGCATTAAACATGCCTTTCTACCTTGTATTCACCGTGCAGCTGAAGAAATAAGGAACATACTGTTTTAAACATTTGGCACTTACACCTACAACTTCTTATGGTGGAAATAAATGATTTGACTTATTTTATCTTATTTTAACACATCCCTCTAATAAATTAACATGATAAACCACCAGTTTTCCCACAGCGTTCATATCTTAAGCAATAGCTTTATTCCACTGCTTGGAAAAAGACTTGGAATAACACTAAAAGGCAATCGAGACAGGAATTGTGACAAATCTGCAGTCCAATTTAAAATTCATTGAAGAGAGTTACTTAAGAGCTGTGAAGGCTGTGGTTCTCGCATCTTAAAAGTGGAATTTTGGTAGCTGTTGACCAGTAACTTACTCAGCTATCAAGCCGTCTCTTCCTCTGGCGTATCTCTGATTGAAGAACTCTTCCTCCTCCTCTTCATCCTGAAGAAGACAATACCCGCAATCAAAGAACGGTTAACACCAGAACATCAGTAACATGCACTACAAACTTTAACACCAATGTGAACCTTTGTCAGCTCCTGTGCATTGGCCAGATTATCCACAGCAATGGCCAAGAAGACATTCAGCAGCGTGTCTGTCGTAAAGTCGGTCAAGGACAGATAAGCCAAAAATGTACGAACCAGTTAGCACCATAAATAAATAATATTTATTAGATTTAAGGTGACAGTATAAGGTTTAATAAGCTTGCTTTTCAGGACTACCAAAGCAAAGAGAGAAATGACATATCACTGAATGTCAGTTACCGGTCTCCATCCTGGGGCTCTCTCTGGTGCCAAATATGAATTTCTGCTTTGATCTTTCTGCCTCCAGCCACGGACTCCTCAGTGGTAACCTTTGACCCCTCCTCTACAGTTGCTGTGATATCTGTTTCCAGTTCTTATTCAACCTCATACAATTTTCCCTCACCTTTTCCCGCCTAAGTTACAAACCTGTTTTTAGTTGCATTAATTGATGAAGGTTGAAAGCTCATGATAACCAGGGACGGTGACCTTGTTACAGCTTGCCGGTACTCAGCTGGACCCCCTTTTGGCTTAGGAGCTACCTTAATTAATTGAGGTATAGATTAAAAAAACTGTTAAAAACATTCCTTGTAGTTATCCTGATGGAAGCAGCCATCAGAAGATGGGTACGCTGTGGTCATAAAAGGATGGACATGGTCAGGAACAACACTCAGGCAGGCTGTGGTGGGTGATGTGAACGCTCAGTTGGTACTATGGGGCCCAAACTGTGCCAAGAAAACATCCCTCACGCCATTACACCACCAGCAGCAGGATTTTCTGCTAAAGCTTTTACTTGTGATAGAATTAAATTTTTTTTTTTTTTATCAGTTTAGCTCACAGTACTTCTGTTGATATGAAGCATTTTAACACTCAGGTATATCTCTAATTTTACCACCGCTCATCATGTGCAGGCATCGTGGTTTCATCGGCGCTCTCTGACCACTTTTGAGGTCAACAAGGATACAATTTCCAAACAGCGTGAGCACTATGAAGTAGATCGATGACCACATGCCATACTGCACGCCTCCCTGCGAGCGGATCCCATTATACATCACCTCATTCCAGTCCTCACCGGTCAAAATCTGTGGGCAAAGTCACAGAATATTTTGCATAAATAATGCACTGCTCACATCAGAGTCAAGAAACACTGCACAGGAGACAACCAGTGTGACAACCAGTTCAAAGTATAGTAATAAAATGGCAGAAAGGCAATAATTACAATGTCTGCTGATCAAAACACTCTTTTACAGTGCAGCGGATGTGTAGCAGATATGATGTGGACTTTTTCCATATTTCCCTTGTCTGATATTCATGTGCGCATATGTGTGCATGGATGTGTGGGATGATGGCGGAGGCAGGGGGTGGCGAGCGAGCGAGCAGAGTTGTTTAATCTGCGCCTGGGGTGAGAAATATCCCAGGGTGCAATGTGTCATGGAGAGCAAGCAGAATGAGGGGATCTGTGGGAGCCAAACCTGAAACACTGTCATGATGGCAGCTGGAAACGTGTCAAAGTTGGTGGGAGTGTAATCTTCAAAGATGAACCTAGAGGGAAGCAGATAGAAAGCAGGGTCAAATATGAACAAGGAAGAATGGGAGGAGGAGGAAGGAGAGGAGGAGGAGGATGCAGAGCTATTTTCATCTGGACATATCACTTCCTCTCTTCTTATTTAAAGACACCATTGAGGAAACTGCTGGTTAGATCATAGGAAGCAGATACCGTTTAAAAACTGTGCCATTATTAGCAAAATTGAGATGAAAACAGATTTGGCCTTGTTCAGTGACAATTAAGGATGTCAGTACTTACCTCCCTCCAAACAGCTGCATCCCCAGCAGAGCAAACACCACAGTGAAAAGGAAGAGAAGGAAAAGCAGGCTGATAATGGACTTCATGGAGCTCATGAGGGACACAACCAAGTTCCTGAGAGAGGCCCAGTATCTGGCAAAAAGAAATAATACACCCTTTGGGTTTTTTTCAGCTGGGATCTGCAAAAATTCAACAACCGCTACACAACCCAGTATGGCACGATTTACTTTTTATGTGAACTGTCCTGCTGACCCACTTACTTTGTGATCTTAAAAATTCTCAGAAGTCTCAGTGCCCTGAGCACACTGATGCCGAATGACATGCCAGGCCTGAAGAAGCCCCACACCACCTCAAAGATACTGCCGACAATAACCTGCAAAATGTGTCAGAAACATGCAAAATTAAAATAACAAATAAATCAAGTCTACACAGAATGATCCCTGTGTGCGCAGCCTGCTTCAATCAGATGTTATCAAATGATGATAATGAGAAAATGGTGATTGAAAATCGCTAAAGAACCTGAAAAAATAATGGTAAAATGCTAAACTGTTGCAAATAAGACAAAAGATTAATGCTGCAGAAAATCATTAATCTTGGGATTTAGCGCACAGAGCTGTAAAAGAAACATTTTAATTCCAGTTAATTATTTGATCGCTGAGTGCTGCTGTTTATTTCTAAGGCGCAGGTGCACATTAGAGCTTTAAACTGGATCCATTTAGACATTAAACGTTACCGTCCCATAGCTTAATAAAGGAGAAGTGGAAATCCCTTTGTTGGCAGATCAAAATAAAATTTATTTAATTGATTGAACAGGTATTCTTGGTGTGTTTTCTGTGTTCTAGCAGCCGCAATTCCAACAGTGTAAAAGAGACGTAGCAACAGATTAGAGCACAACATTTATAAACTTCCATGACAATATGTATTCAGAATAAAACCTAAAACCACAGTCAGAGAAACGGATATCACCACAACAAGTTTCTCTGTTAATCCAGGCTTTCTGCGGAACATAAAAAAATATCACAGTAAAATACAACACCATTGCAAAATAGACCAAAGAACAATTAATCATGTGATTTAACACACAGAGCAGTAAAATAAACTTTTTTCTCGTGGACTCTGGGTTTTGTGCCTGAGCTTTGAGTTTTTGTATTAAAATTTGGGTTCTGCAATGGGCTCCATTGTTTTGTATTCTTTTTCATGTAGCAGAGATTTTCCTGGTTGGTTTCTGTATGCCAGTCTAGTCTTTTTTGCTTGGTATTCAACTTTTCTCCTGCTGTAGCCTTACAGCTAGGCTTCATTCAGTGGTTCTAGTCAGGTACAGCTTAACAAGATGCACATATAAAATGTATTCCAAGCAAAGAATCTAACATGCTGTCAATAAAAGAATCACTGAAAATGTGGTGCTACCAGCCGATTATAGACCAGAACTCTAAACATAACCGGCTCCCAACCAGGTTATATATTTACAACAGTGATTTAGCCTAACTTTAAGATGAATATAGATAGCTTGCTATCCCATTAATCTTATTAATCAGAAATTCAAGTTTATTCAAGTTAAAAAAGAAAAGAAAAATAAAGTGTAACACAGAATGAGAATAGGCGATGAAGGACCTCACCCCACAGTCAAAGCAGTTGAAAGATGAGTGGAAGTAGAGGCGGAAACCCAGACCATACATTTTCAAAAACATCTCAGCCAGAAACAGCCCCAGGAAAACAAACTCTGCATAGTCTGGAGATTAAAGAGGGGGAAAAGCAAAGTCAGAAAACAGAATGAGGTAGCCTACTGCCAAAACCAATGAATTCATGACCTGATTTTACTTTTTTTTTTATTAAAAAAGCACAGCATTCACAAATGTAACCCACAGAGGAAGATGGTTAGCCAGTCGGGCTGGTTGTGGTGCACAATGGCCACACAGATGGTGTTGAGAGCCACCAGACTGAGCACCATCAAGTAGAAAGTGTCTGTCTTCACCATGCGGCGGATCGAGATGCGTAACATGCGCTCCTTACGTCGCAAGTAGGCAGCCGGACCACGACGGCCGCTGCGGAAATTCATCCTCGATCGTGACATGCCTGAAGGAGAAAGAGGGAGAATATTAAGAGAGAAGGAAAGAGTTTTTTTAAAATAGGGAGGCAGGGGATTTTTCTAGTTAGTCATATGCATGAGAAATGTACAGTATATAAGTAACTAAAGAGCTCAGGCACAGGTGATAGCCCATAAAGAAAGTAGGAAGAAGCCTACTGTAAAGACAGTGAGTCACTGAACTTCACTCACTGGCAGTAGACATGTCTGTATACTTGTCGTCCCCCGGTGCTCCTCGCCGTGCGCCAGTCTTCTTACTCGATCTCTTCAACACTAAAAATGTTCCACAAAAATTTGACTTTACCAAAACCTCAACTTTGCAAACTTTACATGAGAAATGCAGACAAAAACACCAGGTGAAATGATAACTTCTGCTATCGCAATAAAGGTCTAAATAAATGAAATAACCGTAACAGCTGCTCATGTTTCTTTCCTCTATAACACAACTCATTGAAAGAATGCTTTAAATCAGGCATACAGAATATAATAAGGTATCTTCTGGTAACACATATCACATATAGGAAACAAGAAGGGCAGTGGAGAAGTCTGATCTGTCCTCATCGCCCAGGCTTTAATCAAGTAACTTCAGTTATTTTTATGTGAGCAGCTTAATCATCAACAGCAAACCCTCACAGTTTAATTATAATATATTTCCATCATTTTCTATATCAAGCTCAGGAATGTGCTTACATCCACAGACACTTGCCAAAACAATAAGCTATTTTTTAACTGTGGCCACACGGTGATTCGATATAACATTAATATAAGCACAGTTGCGATGGTTACCTGCAGGTTTTATTGAAATACATAAAATACTGAGTCATGCTTAAGGTATGGGTAGTCGTATTGTTTACAGGTTTCAGGAGATAGATATATGTTTATAGATTATTACGAAAGGAAAGTGTGTGAACTTACCATCTAAGGGTGATCTCCCTGAACTTTTATTCTCCTCTGCAAGCATCACCTCCTCTGTAATACAATAAAACTGGAGGTTACATGCAGACATATTTGTTTTTAAATCAAGGCACAATTGAAACCCACAGACATGGAAGTGTACATTTCAGGGTTACACTGTTCAGTGTGTCTGCAAACAGTTGCGGGACCCGGGACCAAACTAAACGCAGCTTTGAGAGGCCAGTGTGGCCTTCTTAAAGACAGAGCTCCTTTCTCTCTCTCACATTCTCAGAATCTCTATCTCTCTTTTTCCCCCTCTTCCCACACTCTCCCACATCCATGCACACATGACTGCACATGCACAGCAACTCTCTCTCTCTCTCTCTCTCACACACACACATATACACGCACGCACCCATGCATGCATGTAAACACACACAAAAGAGCATGTGCCTATACGCAAACACACACACACACACACACAAAAATTTAAGTCAGTGAGTCAGTATCACCTTTTTCTCACCCTCTGCTTGCGTGGGAGACTAGCAATGTAGATTGCCATTACAGCACTGTGTGTTTGGTGCAACTCAACTCAGCTACTCTGCTGTGGATCCAAAAGTCTGAAGGTGTCTGTAGCAAACCAATCGCTTTTCAGAACCAAACGGAAATTTAATGAAATCACTGTCAGTTTGCACGGGGCATTTCACTTTCTACCACAAAATTAATAGTGACAATTAAAGGAACAGTTAAACATTTTTGTGCATGCACATGTGTGATCAACATAAGCAACAATGAGAAGATAGTCTAACCTAGGGGGGAATATGTAGTCTGACTCGGTCTCTGTTTAACAACTATGCAAAGTAAAAACTGATGCGAAGCAAAACTAGGTGGGTGGGTGGGGGGATGGGGGTGGTGGAATATTTCCAGATAGTAACTCCTGGCTTTGTTTAAAGATATTTACAATAACCTGGAAAGATGGGAAAATCCTAAGAAGGAAATCTGAAATAAATCACAAAGCGTGTTCTTGATTTTAGGTGCAGCGGTTATAGAAACATTCCCACAACCAGAAATAAATAAATACATTTTTTTAAAAAACACAAATTAATTCAGCATTTTTCTTCGGTCCATCAACAGCTGCACGTCTCATCAAAACATCCATGAGTAAGTCACCGAAGCCTGCCTCCTCACTCACTTTAATAAAAGACGTAAAGTTGTTCTGCTGCCCAGTACCTGCCCTGTCTATCCAGGCTCGGTAGCCGTTCAGTTCTCTTTCCACCTGCTGCTGGCGACGTAGTTTCATGAAGGCCCTCCGGTTCTCCACCCTCTCTCTCTCCTTGGCAAATTCTCTGAAGGAGAAAAAAAAAACAAAAAAACTTTCTTAACCCATAATACAGATGCTAAGACAGAAACGCCTATACAAACACACATATGAGGCACACTTACCCAGACAGGACTCCCAGCACTAGATTCAAAACAAAGAAGGAGCCAATAATGATGAGAGGAATGAAGTACATCCAGTTCCATGTTAGACCCAAGGCATCGTTGGTCTGAAATTCATAATATTTATGTTATTAAACACTCAGCATCATTGTGGCACTTAATGGTTCGCTTTCAGGCTAAATGCTCCAGCTCACATTATAGAGAACAGCTGTCCATCCCTCCATGGTGATACACTGGAAGACGGTAAGAACGGCAAACAGGATGTTGTCAAACTGTGTGATGCCGTCATTGGGCCCGATCCAGGTATCGTTGCAGTCATACTTCTCTGGACACTTCCTCACCCCGCATGCAAATGCCAGCTCTGATGAGTCGACAGTCTCATTGTCTACAAATATAAAACATAAATGTTGTGGTGCGCCTATTGCTGAAGCACATACATAATGACCACAGATATTCACAGTCTACTGCAGCTTTCCTGTGGTTGCTATTGATTTTTCCCTACCATCTGGTAACTGAAAGTGTGCATGAAAGTGCAGGAGACAATGTGCAAGTGGCAGACAAATGTGAACCAATATAGCCACTGAACTGAAAAAGATTTCAGCCTTAAGTGCAGCTCTACCACAAAAAAGAGATGTGGAGGTACGGACCAGTGCCAGTGCCCAATCTGGATCAATTTCTCCACATTTCCACTGCAAAAAAACAAGCAGCAGTGCTAAAGAAGCTGTCACGAGTACGCTGGGCTCAAAGTTGGAACTGCAGACATCGCTAGCTATGAGAGGGGATACCACAGGACATTCACAGATGATTGGCAGATGCGGGGCATAGATTTTATGTGCAATTATTATCTACCACAACTTTAACTACATAACACCATAACATCTGGGTTTCAAACCTGCCAAAAAGCGGGGCGGTTCTCAACACGCAGCCAGGCCAAGTACCAAGTTAGTGGTGTGCAGTGGTTATTAAAGAAGTAGTTAAAGAACATTTTAGGAAATAATTTTTGCTTTCCTGTGTAAATTAGAGAAGCATTGGTCCACTCGAGTGGAAGGTTAAGCCAGCAGATGGTTATCTCAGTTCAGCATAAACCCTGGAAACAGTCCAGTTTGAGGCAGTCTGACATTTTAAAAAGCATTATAGGAATCTGTCTAGTTGACGGCATGTTTATCTTGCTTGTTTTACACATTGTATACTTTTTACAGTTAGGTTTTGTAAAGAGTGAAGATGCAGGTTAGCTGTTTCCAGCATATTTGCCATTCTAAGGTCTAGATGTGAAAGAATGACCTTTTAATATTAAAACAATCACTGACCTGTAAATTACCCATTTTGCTATCCTCCACTGAAAATACATTTTTGCTTTCTGTTATCTCACTTTAATGTCTGACCCTCACTAACACAGGAAAGCTGTACTGATGTCCATCTGTTGAAAGAGAAAAAAATGTCTTTGCTTTGTTTAAATCTCAGAGATTCAGGCAGCAAGCCTTACGGTGCATATTTTTAGGCATTATTTTGATCAATTTGTCAGGGGAGAAGATGTAAATGTAAATTTAAGGACTTTTTAAGTTGAGAGAGAATATTTTTATGTCTTTGAAAACATCTCTTTAAGCCTTAAATTTTGTGGAAACAATGGCGAAATTTATATCTCCTGCTCTGAATGCTGTGACAGCTATAATATTAAAATTTTATATCTCAATCCATCCCTGAGCCATGTTGGGCGATGACAGTAAATGCTATGGTGTGGCGTGTGATTACAGAGTAGTTGTTGACTAATTAAGCA
This sequence comes from Pterophyllum scalare, assembly GCA_024447675.2. NCBI lineage: Eukaryota > Metazoa > Chordata > Actinopteri > Cichliformes > Cichlidae > Pterophyllum > Pterophyllum scalare. Next base: position 69,639 of record JAMQGT020013875.1, read on the forward strand.
GTAGCTAAATCCGCCAGCAACAACTTTAATAATACCTCAGGCCCACTGCTACTGTAATCTATGAAGGCCTCAGTTTCTCAAACAAAGACGTTCACACCCTCTGTTAGAGAACAATGAGTAAATCACACATTTAGTTTACCTGGCAAATCAGTCACAGTAAGTTATAAGTCATCCAAAACAAACCCTGGAAATATTCCTCTAAATTAAGTGGTAATATAATAGCAGCAGGTGAGCTCTATGAGGTGCTCAAGCCTCAATCGAACCTTATACACTCAAACTGATAATATAATACATTCAAGGTGTCATTTACCTGTAGACTGATCATCATTTTATGATACCAAATCATGCAATAAAGTTTAAAATGGCAACAACATTTTGCTCCCTTCAAATTCGAAAGTGGATGTCTTTGGATTTAATGTTATCACTCTGTGAGTGCTGAGAACAACTGCAAGGACATCACCATCACAGTGAAAAAGCATTTTAATAGGTGGTTTTTGTGAGGGTGTGTGTGTGTGTGTTTATATGTGTGTAAAACACATTGTGACTGAACTGAAAACTTTTCCACGTTTCTACCATTTTACTTTCATACAGCTTTGAGAAGAAACTGTCAGTGTTCTGTATAGTACTGTGCAAAAGTCTTTAGCTACCCCTTATTTCTTTATATTTTGCTAGGAAAATGGGAAATAGCTGCAGCAATTTATTGAAACATGTGCAAACATACATAGAAACACAGCATATAAGGGAAAAAAAAGTAGAGTTTGGCTGCCTTTTTTTTCTGTTCTCTGTCAAGAAAAACTCCACGCTGCTTTAATAATGTTGAGGTCTGGGCTCTGGGGAGGGCCAGCTTATGATTGAGTGTTCCATTGTCTATTTTTCTATTCAGGTATGCTGTTACTGCACTGGCAGCGTGTTTGGGATCATCGTCACGCTGAATAACGAAGCTGTTGCCAATCAGATGCTTTTTAGATGGATTACATTGGATTCATCACTCTGTAAGACCTGTTGCTACTTCAGTCCAGTTCTTGTGTAATTTGGAATACCTCAGCCTTTTCTCCCTGTTTCCCTTCCTTAAGAATGGCTTCTTGGCAGCAGTGCTTCCACTGAGACCATTTCTGATGAGGCTTCAGCTAACAGTAGATGGATCAACTCTCAGGTGCTGTGTCAGGTCTTTACTGGATTTTTTTTCCTATTTCTTAAGAACATGACTTTCAGATACTTTTCATCTGCTGTAGATATACTTCTTCCTTTGTCTTCCACTTGTCCATTTTTAAACACACACCACGCAAAGGTGTGCCAAGTTTTCAGCTAATAGTTTTTTGCTTTTAATAGCTTTTAATCTTAGGGACAATACTATTTTATGGCTGTCATACTGGTATTTTTTCATCAATTCAACTAAAGAAATTAAAATAAATGATGCGTTTCTAAATCAAGCTGCTAGTAACAAAGTGCCTAAAGACAGAATTTGAAGTTGGTTCCTTGCTAAGTTGTCTGTTATATGTAGACACAACAGTGGTTTATCTCTTGAGTTAGGTGCCTTTTTTATGCTTGAATGATTCACAGGTCAGTGTTAAGCAGCTTAACAAGCCAAAAACCATTCTTCTTCTGAAAATGGCCAGGTATAAGGACTGGACTGAAAATGAGTGGAAAAGCAGCTAAAGAAAAACTTTGAAAGACCTTCAGAAAAGCCTGGAGATCTACTGCTCAAGACCACTTTAAAAAAATCTGACTCTGTGGTAGCAAAATATAGAGAAATGAAAGGTGGCTCGAGACTTTTGCACAGTACTTACCAAGAATGTCATCTGATGGCAGGCAGGTATGGTGAAGCTTCCCGCTGTAGAACTCCAGTCCGATGATGGCAAACATGAGGATGGCGAAGAACAAAAGGAGGCCGATCTGGAGCAGGGGGATCATGGCCTTCATGATGGACTTCAGCACAATCTGGAGGCCTGAAGGATGATAAAGAAATAGATACCAGCTCTAAGAATAACAACTACTTTATAGTACTCGCTTAATCTGGTCCAAAAAGACCTGTGATTGGCCTGTCACAGGCTAGATTTTCTATAGCCTGAAAACAAAGCTCAGGGAGGTGCCTGAGTCCAGTCGACTTTCAGATTACCTGAATTACAAAAGTTTATGGTTATTTTTTACAGCGATGCTTCCCCCAGCTTTAAGAAAATAGTGAGTCCAGATTTAGTAGCTCCTAACTCCTCCTTAGTGAGGACAGCATCATGTTATTACTAGAAAAATTTTTAATTCACAAGACTTTTACAGTACATACATACATATATAAAATTACTCTGTTTCTACATGTCTTGAGAAGTCCTTATATGTGGTGCAGAGCAGCCTATAAATGTGAGTTTTTAGCTAATAGTTTTTTGCGACAGCAGACCAGCAACTACTGTGTACTAAGAGGTCAATTTAGCACCAGGTTCAGCTTCCTGAAGGAAAAGCCTCTTTACCTTCCTGAAGTTAAAGAAGTGAAACTAACAAACTATGTAATCCTTACATGATACTCAAGTGAGATCCTGAATTTTGTTTTCAAACAGATTATGAAACTCTCCTTAATTAAGACATTTTGAAACGGCAGTCCTTGCGTTTGTGTGTTTGACCTTGCAGTGTTTGTTAGTAACTGACTTACTCGGGATCCCAGAGACGAGTTTGAGAGGTCTCAGTACCCGCACAGCCCTCAGGGTCCGAAGGTCAACTGGGATGTTCATGTGGGCACCGGCAGTTGCCAAGATCCTGGTGGACACACACATTATACTGGATTCAAAGACATTCTTGATGGTAGGAATGCAACTTTGGCAGCACTTTTTACAAGGATTAATAGCTATCATTATTTGTGGTGGCCTAAAAAAGGAGAGAGACATTTGGGTTAAATTATAGACTATGCAACAGGGACATATAAAAACATCCATTAGCAGCTAAATCTGGTACAAAACTTCTTTCCTTTCTTGAGATTAACGTTGTAGTTTTTTTTTTTCCTGTGACGTCTGAAAAATAGAGTGCAAAAATAGATAAAAGGCACAAATGGATGCATCTGAAGGACACTTTCATCAAATGAGTCATTCATTTTAAAAGGAAAAAAAAAGGGAAATATTAAATTGATCTGCTGTCATCCCCACAACTGAGGCCAGTGAATGGTACAGTATTTCCATTTGGTGTAGCACACTTGCATGGCGAGAGACAAAGAATGCACAGCCATATACACCTGGCAGGCATCTCTACTCACATCTGCCCACGCACACATTGATGTCCCGCCACCTACACACAAACACTGAAAAACAGCATCAGGAGCAGGCGACAGGCAATCTCTCTCCAACGTGCACCAGAAATCACATCTGCATGTTTCTTACTGTAACGGCAAAAGCAGATTTTTTTTTTATTATTATTATTATAATAGCGGTAATGACACAGCTATAGCTCCAAAATTGCTGCAATAATAGTGACATAAAAACTCATTTCCAAATCAATTAAAACATTAATGCTCTTCCTGGCAAGCGGGTCAGCTAATTTGTGAAAACTGTCTTATTTTTTCAACATTTGACCATCTCTCTCTTTGTTTCCACACACACTGAAGACACAAATATACAAACTTATAAAATCTTTGGACAGTGCTGAGAAATGTGGGGGAGTGTGTGTGTGTGTGTGTGTGTGTGTGTGTATTCGTGTATGTGTGTTCGTGTAAGCAGGGGGTAGAAAGCACATGGCAGAAACTCAAGTGTAAACCCACGCAGAATCTCTCCTGAAAGCAGTGGGAGGGAGAGAGGCCAAGTGAGAGAGTGAATGAGCGAGGCCATGTGCACACTAATGCGGTTGAATCTAAAAAAGCGCTTTATAAGTGCTGAAAGCTCACCCTCCATAACGCCATGTTTCTTAACCTTTACTAAACGTTAACTGTCCGCGCTGAACGTGGTGAACAATGATTGCATTTTTTGCTGTTTACATCCATCTACAACCTAAAACACATTTACAGAATTTACAGTGTGTGGACGACTTGTTGTAAGTGATGGAACTGTGAATTCTGCTCTCTACCAGAAAATCCTCAAGGAGAATATCCGGCTATCAGTTCATGCCCTGAAGCTCAAAAGCACTTAGGTTATGCAGCAGGGTCATGATCTGAAAGCACGCCAGTGATCCACCTCTGAGTGGCTCAAAAAAAAAGAAAGGTTTTGGAGTGGCCTAGTCACAGTTTGGACTTAAATCCAATTGAGATGCTTTGGCGTGACCTTAAACAGGCTTTTCATGCTCAAAGACCCTCCAATGTGGCTGAATTTAAACAATTATGCAAAGGAGAAAATTCCTCCACAGTGATGCGAAAGACTCATAGCCAGTTACACCAATGCTTGACTGAAGTTCTTGCTGCCGAGGGTGGCACAACCAGTTATTAGGCTTAGGGGGCACTTACTTTTTCACATAGGGCCACAGTTCCCCTTAATGAATAAAATAATAATTTAAAAACTACATTTTGTATTTACTCTAGTTATCTTTATCTAATATTAAATTTGCTTGATGATCTGAAACACATAAATATACAAAAAAACCCAAACAAAAACTAAGAAATCAGGAAGGGAAGAAGAAGTCATTTTGTCATACTGTAGACAAAAAATAATCTATATACTACCAGCCTGCATATTTGAGACTGAGCTTAAGTGCATTCATGCAATTAGGAATTAGAATTCTGGGTGCTGCAGAGGTTAGGGCCGTCCTCTCAGAGCAAGAAGGCCCTGGGTTCAAATCCAGTGGCCATGTGAAGTTTGCATGTATTCCCCATGCCTGCATGGGTTCTCTCCACACACTTCGACTTCTTCCCAAAGTCGTGCATGTTTGGTTTAAATGGTGATTCTAAATTGCCATACATGTGAGCGGGGATAGGCTCCAAGGTCAACTCCATGACCCTGAACTGGATATCAGGCAGAAAATGTATGGATAGATGGAACCAGAATTCCTACAAATTATGGATGCAGAGGCCAAAGCAAGATCATTACATTAAAAGTGGTAAAAATGTTGCTGAGATCAGCACATGACCATTCACATCAAAGTTCCCCCTTTAAAAACAAGCAATTTAATGAGAACTAAGCTTTTCTACATGCTGCATGCATGCCAATCACAAATAATGCATAATAACTGCAAATAAAAAGCAAAAAAGTAAGGAAATGTGTGTTTGGTTGATTATTTCTTTGTTGTAACAATGCTTCTTTGCAATAAATCTTAAACAGTTGGAAAGCCTGTCTATTTCCCCTTAAATGGTGTCACATTTGTAAGGAAAATGCATTTGCGGGTTGAACAGCAGAGATGAGTAGGTGGGTTGGTTAAATAAACAGGCTTCCAACAGTATAAGATTTATTGCCCAGAAGCATTTTTACAACAAAGAAATAATCAACTAAACACTAATTTCCTTACTTTTTGTGCTAAGTTTATTAGTACTATATATGGTAGTGCTATATATAGAATTACAATGGGCATTTAACAGTTTTGTCACCAAGTTGCTGCAAAGTTGATGGATTTGAAAGACATTAAAAAATAATTCTCCAAACTGATGCAACTGCCTACAAAACCCATGATGGTAGTCTCCCCTCACAGCTTTCTGCCAAGATGTCTAATATGTGTTTAAAGAGGCTGTATTTTAAGCCAAACCATATTTTCCTAACCCTAGTGCATTGACGCTTAATTCTAACTAAACTGCAACTAAAAACCGAAACTATTATAAAATATACATTTTTAGAAAGCCCTGAGGGTAAACTGCTTCCAATAGCCATCTAAAATACCTGGATTTCCCATAATGCAATTCTAAGAGCATCCTCTTAGACCACCCCTTACCTGCAGAATGAGGTGTTCAACTGCTGTGACCAAAAAAAACCAAAAACCAAAAAAACAGAAGCAGCCCACAGTATGAATTTATAGCTAAATACCTACAAAACTAATAATAAAAAAACTTAATTTCCCTCACCTTTTGCTGCATTTCATGTCATTCTTTCTATGTTAACAGGTAAATGATAACATGCTTACACAATAAACTAAGATGATAAACATGATATCTGCTCGACATCAGCATTTTGGTGCTGCCACTCTGGTCATGTCATCACAAGGACATTAACAGATCCGCTAAGACAATTTAAAACAAGTAAACTAATCTAGATGTGGACTATCATGGACAAAAAAACTCTAAATATAGTTATGCTGGGAGAAAACAAATAGATATTGCAGGACAAATTCCTGTGTGTTGTCCAAGAAGCAAACAGAAGAAATGGACCAAAATAGCATTTCTGGATTAGCGCTTCTGCCATCATTAGAGACCATATAGCATGTAATTATAGGTGTGTCAGACTACTGCATATGCTAAACTGTATAGGAGCCTGACATCATTCCATGCTTTCTGAATTGTCTCAAGCATTAAGGACATAACTGTTATTGCGCCATACTGTAGAAATAGCAGACCAGCCAACAGAGGTGGAATTTTAGACCAAATGAAAGTAAATAATTAAGGCAACAAGTAATAGATACGAAAAGAGGCTATTTCCTTTCCATTAATGTGTGGCACTAATGAGGATACTAAAAAAAAAAATCACTATTATAGGGTGTAGTTATTAGCAGTAATTGGATTTTATAGCCACCATGTTCATACTAAGCAAGTGAGTGTGTCAGACAAAGAGATGACACAGCAGAGACACTGAGACAGAGCGGGAGAACAGAAGTGGGTGTTTGTGGAAATAGCCTTCAAACCAAACACACTGAACAAAGGCAGGCAGGGGTGCAGAACCTTCAAGGCTGGATTTCGAGCACAACAATTCAGTGGAGGCGCCCTCAAAATTAAAGCAAACATTCAATCTGCTAGTGGTAGTGCATGAAACATCTCTGCACATACAAAGGGGTCATTTTCATGTTTGGTTTAGAAAATATTTGTTAGAAGTTCCCAAAACAATCAATACTCATGCAGCCCAACATTGTTAAGTATGCAGCTTTCAGTATCATGGCTTTGTTGAACACACCTGTCCAATTGCTTGTAAACGCAAATCTAATCAGCCAATCACATGTCAGCAACTGAATGCACTTAGGCATGTAGACAAGGTCATGACAACCTAATGAAGTTCAAACCGAACACTGGAATGAGGAAGAAAGGTGATTTAAGTGACTTTGAACGTGGCATGGTTGTTAGTGTCAGACAGGCTGGTATTTCAGAAAACTGTTGATCTACTGGGATTTTCCCACACAACCATCTCTAGGTTTTACAGAGAGTGATCTGAAAAGGGGAAAATATCCAGTGAGCAGTAGTTCGTTAGGCGAAAACAGCTTGTTGGCAGAGGAGAACAGCCAAACTGCTCTGAGCTGATAGGAATGCAACAGTAATTCAAATAACCCACTTGGTACAACAAGGTATGCAGAAGAGCATCTCTGAACGCAGCGGGAGACCACACTGGGGGCCACTCCTGTTAGCCAAGAACAGGAAACTGAGGATACAATTCACACACACTCTCCAAAATTGGACGACAGAAGATTTGAAAAATGTCTCCTGGTCTAATGAGTTTTGATGTTTTTTCTTTCGAGTAGAAGGGTCAGAATTTGGCATAAACAACATGTAAGCATGGATCCATCCTGCCTTGTATCACAGGTGGATGGGGGATATTTTCTTGTACTATTTTGGGCCCCTTAATACCAACTGAGCATCATTTGATCGCCACAGCCTACCTGAGTGTTGTTGTTGACCATGTCCAACAGTGTACCCATCCTCTTGTGGCTACGCACCATGTTACAAACCTCAAATCATTTCAAACTGGCTTCTTGAACATGACAATGAGTTCACTGTACTCAAATGGCCTCCACAGTCACCAGATCTCAATCCACTAGAACATCTTCGGGATGTGGTGGACAGTCAGGTTCATATCATGGATACGGACCAAAATCTCAAAAGAATGTTTGCAGCACCTTGTTGAATCTTTACCAAGAAGAATTTAAGGCACTTCTGAACGCAAAAGGGAGTCCAGCCTGGTATTAGCAAGGTGTAACTCATGAAGTGGCTTTTTTTTTTTTTTTTTTTAAATGCAGGTTGAGGTCCCTGACAAAGAGAAAGGCGATATACCAGAGGTTAGCTCCAATCTAACTTTTACAGTGAAAACATGGTTTAAATTAGCTTTTTTTTAAAAATCATTTATTTAATAAAATTAGATAATTATTATTTCTTCTTAAAGTTTTAATCTTTTGTGGAGCTGCCTTGGTTGGATAGTTTTAAACATCAATAAGTGCTGCCAATATGACAGAAAATTCCCCTTTGAATTAATGGAACAGAAAACTATCATCAATGTGACACAGCTATCGGTAATGTAATAACATAATAAAAGCGGTGGAATAGCTGCACACGTGCACTCTAAAGACTCGACTCTGTGACAATATAAAAGCGGGTTCATGTTCACACTGAGAGGCTAATCTCTTCCTCAGAGGCTCTTTAAGTGAAGCACTGTTGCACAGTATTGTACCACATTGGCTCTGGAGAGGCTGAATTCATTACATGCACAGAATGCAGCCTCTCCCACACACCTCCACCTACACGAAGAACACCACCAAAAACTACAGTAATCAGTAGCATCACGTTGCTTACCATTTCAGCACAGCTCCACAGATGGCAATGCGCAGCTGAATCAACATTAACATAATGCATCAGCAAATTAATGACTTTGAATTAAAGCTGGAAAAACATAAACTATGTGTCTAATGGCAACATTAATACTCTTCTGTTGAAATGGGATGATTACATAAAATGTATTCACAATTAGTCACAGAATAAATGGTTGAGTGTATGTTTTACCAAAGAAAACCCACCTGGGACAGTAAGCTATTGTTTATTTGATTCAATTATGTCAGTGAAATTAGAGCCTAAGCTTACTGAAGCACCTCAATGCCACAAGTCACATGACGCCGTCAGAGATCTCTGATTTTGCTCCTAATTCCTGAATTCATTTTGGGAGCCAGTGACAAAGCCGGAAACACTTGTGTGCCCCAAAGTTTTGAAGGAAGAGATATGAATGCAACACCAAACCATGTAACACACACATAACAACCAAGCTGGCTCCAGATGTCCAGTACTAGACTGTTGTTGGTACATTTATTATGTGTAAATTTAACCCTTGAGCCCTCAGCTACTGTTTGATGTTTTACCTGAAAACTATCCTCAGATTTAGTCAGTAACAGCCTAAAACCCTGGTCTTAATGGATAAGAGACAATAAGACTCATTTTCCTTGTCACCAGTCCAGCGTTGTCCAGTGTTTTGTTGAATATTAACAGTTCTATTTATGCCTAATCAAACCTGTGTTTTAGAGAGTGTATAACAGCCTTTTAACAACGAGTGAATAAACTAAACCTGTTCCAAAAAACTCTCAAAGGCAACTCTGGAGAACAAATGCTCCATCTAATTTAGTCAGGCCTCTTCAGTGAATGAGCCATGCTTTGAAAGTTTTTGTGAAAATGCACCAATTGCTTTTTTAAATTGAGCTGGGCTCCTGTACAAAAACGTCCAGGAGTTTGTTGTTTTCTCTTTTTGATAGCAAGGGAATTTCAAACAGGTGTTTTAATAACTCGTATTGTGTTATAACAACATCTGTAACGTGTTTGGTGCTTGCACCATGTAAAAAAAGCAACCACAAGCTGTAAAGTAGCTTCTCAAAAATAAAAGTTAGCAGGTCAGACAGTTATTGTGTGTTTTTCAGTGTTAACAGTATTGATGTTGGAGTCGGAAATCTTTCCTGTTTGCATGACCCAGTTTTAACCAAGCTGTAGCTGTTGGTCAGATGGCCTCACACTTGAATCTAGAATACTTTAGTAAACAGAGGAGTTCATGGTCGACTCAATGACTGCAAGGTGCCCAGGTCCTGTGGCTGCAAAACAAGCCCAAATCATCATTCCTCCACCACCGTGCTGACAGTTATGAGGTGTTTAGTTTTCTTTAAATAGGATGCTGAGCGTTATGGCCAAACATCTCCACTTGTCTTGTCTGCCAAGGACATTGTTCGTGGTGTGTTCAGATGCAACTCTGCAAACCTAAGCAGCACCGCCATGTTCTTTTTAGAGAGAAGAGGCTTTCTACTGACAACCCTTCCAAACAAGCCATACTTGTTTAGTCTTTTTCTAATTCTTCTCCCATTTAACACACTAACTGAGGCCTGTAGAGTCTGAGGTGTAACTCTTGGTTTTGCTGTACTGTAGTTTCTCTGAGCGTTGCATGGTCTGACCTTGAGAGTGAATTTACTGGGATGTCCACTCCTGGCAAGATTGGCAGCCATCTTGAACGTTTTCCACTTGTGAATAATCTTTCTCACTACAGAATGAGGAACTGCAAATCATTTGGCCTTATAAACCTTCCCAGATTGATGGGCAGCAACAATTATTTTTCTAAGATCACTGCTGATGTCGTTCCTCCTCAGCATTGTGTTAACACACCTGAATGCTCCAGACCAGCAAACTGCTCTCACCTGCTGATCATCAGTTAATCATCTGCTTTGATTAGCAGCACCTGGCTACTACTTACCCTCTCAATTCCTCAATTTATCTTAGATTGTATTCACACAACTTTGAGAACTGCTAAGGACCAGATTGTTTTCATTAAATCCTAATACATAAATCCTTAGCATTTAAAGAGGGTGTACTATCTTTTTTATCATGATAGTACTGCTGTAAATGATGTTCAAAGCCTTATTAGTTTATTATTATTTTTCTAATATGTATATTTTGTTAAGTCAGACATGTGCAGTATTTCATTCTTCACTGTAAACAGGTCACTTTGCAAGTGAACGTTAGGAGGACCATTTGGGGTAAATATTTAGAAACAGCTCATACCGACATAAGAAGTACTTTGTTTGGAACAACCTATTGTAATCTTTGCTTAAAGATTATTATTTTATCTTTGTGGCACTTGTCTGTAAATTTAATAATAACAAATGAACTCAGCGCACAGACAAAGCGGGATGAGGCAGCAGTGATCCTGCACTGTCTGCTTTTTTGAGCTTCTTATAAAATATCTTTTTGTTTCATGCATCATTGCGCTCACAGTTCTCGATGAGAACTGAGCAGCGACAGTGTGCAGACGATGGCTGATGGGGGAGAGACACTAAATGTATGTATGACTTGTCTCACTCCCGTGTGTCTGTCTTTGTGCCAGATGGCATAATGAATCACTCCCAACTCCCACCCAGCTGTATTATTCATCCTGTCTAAAGAGCAACAATTTTAGCAAAGTGTCACACTCAGAGAGGTATGAGTGCAGGCACAGCTGGGATCAATATCATTACGTCTGATGAGGGAGTTGTCAGAATTAATCTACCAGCAGGAGGGCAACAGGTTCACTGGCAACAATTTGTACCTGTGACCTCAGAAATGGAGTAATAAGCAGTCACACACACACACACACACACACGCCTAATTCATCTGAGAGTCATTTCACTGCTAATCAAAGCATCACGTCCACCTGTGCCAATCTGTTTGCTGCAGGATATAATTGACCATTTTAGGAATCCCAGTGATTCAAATTGGATTGTGGGTAAGTTGTTCTAGCTGTTGTCCTTTTTTGCTACACACTCTTTGCTCAGATTAGGGATTTTAATTGAGCTCAAAGTCCCAGCAGATTTGCTTCTAGCAATGCATTAATATGAAATGAAATGAATGCCGCCAGCGCTGGCCCAGTGGCCTCGATTATATTCCCAGTCGGCCTCTATGACACATGTGTGTTTTCTTTTAAGTCTGACTTACTTGTGCTGTGGTACCAGAGCGAAAGCGTCGGAGTGTGTGTGCGAGCGAGAAGAGGGGAGCAGCATATGTGCCATCAGAAAATGTGTCAGATAGGTGGCGGGAAACCAGGTCGTCCGTTACCAATTCCAGCCACAACTGGATTTGGTAACACAGAAGATCTGTTAGCTGCACAAAGTATACTGACAACTTTGTGCACACTGTAAGTGACATGATTTAAAGCTTAGCTTCAAACAAAAATTACATAAAATGCCTCATTCTTAAGAGTAACTCAACATGTCTGATCAGTGATAGGTGGTGTGAGCACAGGTGAGATGATAATAATTGAAACTACAGGTTACTGAGAGATTACTGTTCTAGGGGAAGGATGCTGATCCTCTTTAAAACTGAAGAATAATGAGCTAAATTTGCTAAAAGAATCACATGGAATTGTCTTGTTCTACAGAAGGATCCCTGTGACTGGTTACTGATTATTTTATTGCACGTGCTGGTCGAGGTTGAGCTGGCATTTTTCAGCCCAACAACCGGCCACTTCACAAGATACATCTGCAGGGTCATGAGCCCATCAATGGGAAAACAACAAACAGAAAAACAACAACAAGGTCCTGTGAATTGCAGTCTAGTGGAGTAGAAGTACAAGCGCTAATAAATAGCATCAAATGAAAGTGAAACACTAGTACCTTCAAAATTGTACAATACATAGGTAAATGAGAACTCCACTGATGCAGCATTGTGCTTTCTATAATTTAGTCTGACTCACTTTACCCACAGTACAACTTGAGAGCCCGGAGATTCTGGTTTGTTGTGCCAGCCGTGCCAGTTGAAAGTCTGGCAAGATCACTTCTTGTAACTCCACCTCCTCCAATTTTATTCTTTCAAACTTTAGACATTTTATCCAATTCTCTCTGGAGAGAGAAAAGTTTATACTTTTTTTTTTTTTTCCCTCATACACATTAGTCCTCTGTAAGGGGGCACACACATGTGGAAACCAGAGATCATGCAACATCAAAGAATTGTAGGGACGACTAGCAATAAAATTGTTGTTGTTGGACTTGAGTTAAACTAATTCTCAGCTTTGAACTGACACCACTTATATCACTACCAGTAGGCTTTAGGTAATAATGGGTAATTAAAAACAGCAAGAGCTCTCAGTGTTTAAGACACACCTTTTCAGGTTCAAACAAATCTGCAGTAATTCTGTGAAATTAAGTGCAGAACAGAAGGACTGCAGCTGGGTCTGGTAGTGTTAACCTCCGTGAACTTTTTCAAACTGTTACACAAACTCCAGTGGTGGAGTTTCAAGTGAGGTCATCTGTTTTTTTTTAACAACTGATTCCAGTAGTTACAAGTTTACAAGTATAATAGAACACCCAACTCACATATTTTGCACTTTCCTGCCAAAACAATGACTTGTGAGTATGTGAAGACATCAGAGAAGTGAATTATGCAGCCATTATGGTTTGTGTCTGTAGATGTTTGATACTTCTGAATTTGTGAAACTTGAAATTGTAAAATCAAACTACACATTTTAGGCTTGCTTGACAGCAGGATAATTACATCATTTTTTTAGACTTTGTCCAAGCGTGTTTAGATCAGTGGGGGAGTCTAGTAGTACTTTAAGGTTTAGGTTGCAGACTATCCTGTATGCCTGTCATATCTAATAAAAATATAAATAAATAAAAATATGTTTTTGAACTGACATCTAGCTCCTGAATCAGACAGTGCTTTGTTTCTTTTAACCAGACAGTCTTTTAATGAAAAACGTAAAGCAAATAATTTGTTGCAAACTCTGACAGATGCCTAATGAGAGAATTTGAAAGCAATCAGTACTGCTCAGAATAAATTATTCAAACCGACTGAATGCTTTAACCTTGCAAATTCTGTGGAACTCAGTCAGCAACACAGCTGTTCAGCATTTAGGCCGGCCTTAACTGGTCTGTAAACGTGATGCTGATGTCCTTTTTATGTAAGAGGCAGAGAGACAAATAAGAAATACTAAGGAAAAAAAAAAATATGTGGGTGTCAGAATGAAATGAGATGTCAACATGCCAACAGCAATCTTCCCTGAATGTGGAATAATGTACACTCAACCATAAACAGCATAACAGTGGTAACAATGGGCAACTCCCGCATGATTATTTCACTGAAGCCAGTCTTATAGGGAACAAATTAAGACTCTCAGTGTTTTTCTTCAGTCTGTCTTCTATTTATCTTGCTTTTCCTACTGCTTGTTTTCTATCTCCTTTCTTCTCCATCCATCCACTCCTTCTCTGCTTTTGCATAACATCTCCGGTGCTACATTCACATTTAATTCACAGAGGTCCTGGGGGCGAACCAAAGCAGGTTTTAGACACAACTGCCAATCCACTTATCCACCCACCTATTGCTGACTGCAGAGCCTGACTGTGCAGTGGAAACACACACTTTCTTTGTGTTGTGTTTTCTTGTGGATCTATGTAGTGTAAAGATGTACATGCTTGGGGAAAACAAATATATCTACAGCAATCGAAGACCAGCCCAGCATTCGGCCATTGCTTACTGTATATCAGAAGGACGTACAGCACGGTGGGATTAAAAGCCTTTAAACTGAAGGCATTAATAAATGTTGACACAAACAGCAGCACATGCATGAAAGGGCCAATGTAACTCGACAATAGGTGTCTGAAATTAATCTTCTGGTTCACCGGCCACCGCCTGTAAGTAAAAATGAATTCTGTCAAAATAAATTGCAGAACACTTCTTTTTTTCTTTTTTTTTTAACTCTCTTACTTCACTAAAATGTGTGATTTGTGATTAAAACTTAACAATCACATTGAAACTCATAGAAAAACTAAGAAAATGTCCTACCTCACTAGCTCTAAGTAATAACATAGTTCAACAAGCAAAAAAAGTACGTTAAAAATATAAAGTTATAGGTGAAAGAAGTGGATGCAGAGGATCTCTGTGCTCAGGGGAAACACAGTTGAAGCTACCATATTAGCATGGGTTAACATTCACCAGCTAAACTAACCATTATCAGACACATAATCACATCTTATGACTGTAAAACACTGTGCGTTAGCAGTTAAATACAAACACAGCATTACAGTACTTACTAAGGTATTGACTCCTGGAGAGAAAGCCAAGTTCCCGCTACAAGTCAGAGCAGCCTTTCATTCCAAAAGCATTTGCTGCTCAGTGCCAGGGCTAACACCGTCTACAGCTGGTGGAACAGGTAGTTAGTATGTAAAGTGTAAAGGACTGTCACTGAACAAAAACAAAACAGCATTTTAGACCCTATTTATTCAACCCCTAGCTTCAATCAAATGCAGGGATCAATGTAAGCAGGCAGAAGGGCTTTAGGTGGTGTAAATCACAATATGGAGAATGCAACTGTAAATGGCATTTATCTAGTGGTGTTCTAGTCTTAACAGGTGTCCACATAGGAAGTGCCTAGCTACAAAGTGGAAACCAGAGACATTCTGCAACTTCAAACGATGATGGCCAAAGTAACTATGCCAAGTGAGCAGGTCCCAACGTTCAAAGTGAGCAAGCAACTAGAAATGAAAGCGATAAATGCACTGACAGATAAATAATGGGGAATTGACAGTTCGAATCTATAATCAAACTAATCTTGCCCATATCTTTAAAACAGAACAGAGTGTGTTGTCACGTGACTCTGTCCCATCCAGTCATGTGACATGGAAGCATCATGAAGGAAAACTCAAGCACCCAGCCAACGGCACAACTCGAGCAGCCCGTGCCAAATAAAAATGCCGTGTCCACTTTTTTTTGCTTTAGTAAAGATGATGTCAAACAAAAGGAAGAAAACAGAAAACTGTGTGCAAAATAGTTTCAGCAACCAAATGTAATACCACCAATCCGTTACAACACTTGGAGCACAATCACCCCCACACACATACAAAAAAAGAAAATTCCAGCTTTAGAACCTGTTTACAGAATAAACTTAGTGAAATATGATGGCAACTGTATATATATATATATATATTATATATAAAATTAGGTGTGTTACAATCACTGCATCATAGCCTAGCAACGTTGTCCGAGCTAACCTGTTTGTAACCTCAGATAATACGCTGACACAGTCTGCTAAATGAAGGTGCGTATTTTCTGTGATTTTTTTTGCTATAATGCAGGGGAACTCCCCCTGGACAGCCTCTTTTTTTCAATTTTTTTCATTCTGTCAAGTCTTTCGTATTGAACGATTGTTTTGCAAAAACCTTGCCGAAGTTAACATGTTAAAAAGATTTATGGCACATATGGACATCAATTTAAGGTATATGGACATGTAATTTTGTGTTTCAACTTAAAACTGTTAAAGTTTCATCAAGTTTTCTTGATCAGAAAGTAGTTTAATAATATAAGGAAAATGTCCATTGTCAAAGCAACGTTCCATGGCTGCCAATGCAATCAACAAATGCAAAAAAAAGTCAGTTAGTTTAGACAAAATTAAACTATTCTGTATGTTATAAAGCTGTTTTTCTCAATGCTTACATTTTCTGTTTGCCATACTTCTGCCTCTCTTTCCTGAAAATTTCATTCAAATATTGATGTAAAGTCAGAGAAAAAATGCTAACTTTTCTGCGTGTTGTCCACTTTTATGATCAGTTTTCCACTGATTACAATGGTAAAACAATGCATGCTAAAGGAGTAGTTAACTGGTTGTAACTTCATTATTGTTTGTGCTATTAGTGTAGCAATGTATTGTTTTCCATGCTCTTTCTATCGGCATGGGTTTCAGATGTAACTGGAAAGAATGGAAAATTTTTTGTAACATACCTAATATAATTGTAGTTTAGTTAATCATGATTTTGATTTGAGGTCATATTGCCCAGCCCTCATGGTAACCTAGGCTACTGGAGCCTGCAATGTCAGCTACTTATTTGTTCTGCACTTTTAGTCCGTTGTTCAGGTGGCTGCTAGGCAACATGATGTCATTATAATTAGGACGTTATAATTACAATTAATCGACTACTAATTATCGCTATTGTCACTAGTCGGTTAGCCTAATTGTTCAGATTTTAATTGATGCCTGGTGCTGTAAATCTTTCTCCTAAATGTTGCAGCCATCTGCCACCAGATGAAGCTGCAGCCCTGACATCATTATAGAAAAATGCGATAACTCTGTTAATCTTGGCCTGATATTTTTATTAGGTCTAATATTGTTAGTTATTTTTAAAGTTTTAGAATGTAACCTGAAATGCAACTCCCAAGAAACAGTGTAATTCCCTTCCGTGTATTCCCCGCTAATTCCCCCAAGTTAACGATAGAAAAAAACTAGATGGCCAAATGTGTTTGCATCTTAAGAAAACTGACCACAGCAAAGAGTAAGACCCAAGAGGGAAAAAGTCCCAGCATTTTATGTTCCTGTTGGCCAGCACACCAAGTAAAACACCAGGACACGACGGAAACGTAATTAACACACGCAATGTACCTGCACATGCATAAGCGCGGTAGCAACATCGGCCACTTACGTAGGTTACGTTGTAGCTCTACAAAGACCCTGCGCTGAAGTCTGAATCAGGGGTATCCTGGAGGAGGAGGCTGGGGGAAAGGGAGCTGCGCCCCTGCGACCCGGCCCCGGCTAAGCAGAAGAAAATGAATGGATGGATGTTTGTATTGTATCGTTATCATGTTAAATTTTGACTTTTATTAAGATGCCTGTCATGAATTGCAGAACAACGAGCATGCGCGGCACAATGCGCCACACTTAGTAAGTTAAACTAGTAATTTATACTAGTTTAATTTATACTAGACTAGTCGATGAGTCTATTTTCTTTTCCTTGTTTAGTCAAAATTAGTCACTAGCAAACTCCCTAGTTATAATATATTATGCATAATTAAATCTTTGTGGATCTAAATTAGATTCTGCTACGTTTACAATGCCATTATAAATGCTAATAATTGGTCATTTTAGCTCTTGGTAGGTGGTTACTAGGCAACATAGTGACATCAGAAAATATGATATAGATAAGAACCTTCAGAGGCCTAATACTTATTTATAGTACCAAGGTTGTGTCTATTTACAGGGGTATTTGCCTACAGAGAGCGGTTCTCAACCACCAGTTCTCCAAAATCCCATCTTTGCATTGCTTGATGTGGTAGATGAATGCTGATTGGCTGACAAATGGGCCAGAATAGGGAAGGGAGCGACATTGGAGGTCAACATGAATTCAGGAAGCATGATAAAAGCTCATCAAAGATAAAAAAAAAATACAGCATTAAAGGTACAGACAGTGGGTGCAGTCGATACTTTTCATTGTGTTTAACACTCAGTTTCACTTCATCATATGTTACAGTATAACTTCTCCACAGCTGGCTGATGGACCAATAATAACGCAACTAAGAGTAGCACGCAGATGGGTTGTATCACATATTTTTGATACTGCCCGCGAACAAGAGGCACTCTCTGCAGGTAGACGAGCAGTCCGAAGCTGCCCACAGATGCACCAACGCACAGCTGAAGCATAATTTCCACATAACATGCACTTATGTGCTAATTTTGGTTGCTCAACTCCTCATCAAGTAGGAAAAGTTTGTGGACAAACAGATTTTGTGTATTATAATATGATTATTATCCTGTTTACGAGCTTTGTGTTCTCATTTTTCAGTAGGTGCATGCTTTCACTCTCCCTCCTTTTGTGGTTAAGTTTAGAAAGTTTAGGAAAACATCATAGTTTGGGGTAAAATACACCTCTTCTCAACATTAAGTAACCATCAGTAAGTATCCAGACAGGTAAAAAGCAGAAGAAAAAAACTGCAAGATAGAAACACACTACCAATCCAAAGCCTAAAGGGAAATCCACACATCCATATCCCCATAAACTGCTTTGACCCTGCTGGTGCGCTGTGAACTTTGTGGTTTTATTTTCAATTGATCGACGAAATCGATAAGTCTCTACTGCTGCGGACAATGGCAATGTGTTTGGCCGTACTCGTCTAAGCTCTGTACTGCTGACGTTTCTGATGAAGAGATTCTGAATGACAGCACCTAAAGGATGAGATGCTTCAGTAGCACTCATTCCTGCTTATTTTTTACTAAAGTGGGAGTAGCCATTTCAGAAACCCCGCAAAACCATGTTAACTTTCTTGAATTTCTTACAAAGAAATGAATAGCCCAAAGTATCAGTTTCTTGCATAGAAAGGTCTGTGATAGATTTTCCTGAATGTTTTGATGGAGAACCTTCTCACAACCTTGCACCAAGTCAACTCTTACTGGCTTCTGACAGCTCTTGGTTTCTACCAGCAGGTCACTGTGCCCCACCACAATGCAAAAATCTTTCCCACAGCTTTGAGCCGACCTTCAAACTCTTCAGACTGCACACTGATCAAGCCTCTGCACGATGCACCAGAACAAGTTTGAATCACACAGATGATCCAGTGCCAGTGTCCTAGTGGCACTAGAGGATACCCAGAAGAGTCTAATATCCATGCTTCGCCAGATCAGAGCTGTTTTGGAGGCACAACATGGACCTCCATATTAAGGTGCTCTTGATGTTATAGCTAATCAGTGAATGTCAGTTTAATTCTATATTATGGGTTAAATGTGTCAGTAAAAGCTGACGTCATTCCACATTGCAATCGCAGCTGTAACATCAAAAGAACTCAATTCGCCACCCCATAATTGGCCTCTTCTCAAAAGCTGCAGAAGAATAGGCTTGTGGGTAATGTATGTTTTTAACCTAACCATCATGCCAAAATGACAAAATGACAAATATGATTTTTCAGAAAACAAAGCTAAAGTGACAAAATCTGGTGGCTGTTAGATAAACTACATAAATCTATAAGATTGTTACATTAACCAAAAACATTTCCAGCGTTTCTATTTTTCCCTTTTCAAATGAAAATGGGAACACAGACACTTCAGCTACTTCTCAAATTCACTGCTTTGCTCAGATCTGATTGGCTCTCAGTCAGAGAGTCTATGGCGATGTTCAGAAGTGATATTTGTTCCTCCTCCAAAAACAGATTTCACCAGTATGTTTGGCAAGTAATAACTTGACAATGTTTGAGACAAAGACTTCTCACTTTGTTGAAAATTCAGGTCGTCAAGGAGACCAACTGATGTTACTCACCCACTGAGCACGACTATGAAGTCCATGACGTTCCAGCCGTTCCTCAGATAGGAGCCTTTATGGAAAACAAAACCAAGCGCCACCAGCTTGATCCCTGCCTCAAAGCAGAATATCCCAATAAAGTATGGCTCAGTCTTCTCCTGTGGGAATGATTTACACATATAGGTCAGCAGGTTCTTAAGAAAAGTCATATTACACTCTCAACTATGACCAATAGGGTTTGAGAGAGAGATACAGGGTGCACATATAAAATCCTGTGGTTGTACTCATTCTTCTGCTTAGACGAGCAGAAGAATGCGTATGATCATTACAGAAAAACTGAAAAAAGTCACACTTGGATGCAAAGGTGCTAGATTCATTACAGAAGTTACATAGGCCAGGAATTCATGTGTCTGCTCTCGTGAAGAAAATAGTGTGGGAAGGAAAAGGTTTGAGTAAGATATTTAACCATGTTTTATTTTATCTCATGTCTAAGAGTTGAATGGAACAATTGAAATAAGTGACTTGAAGAGAATGTGGGAGAGGGGCATGAAAAGGGGGAAGTTTGTTTGGTTAAACATTAATTACAATTTCCAAAAAATGTTTTCTTCCTCCTCCTCCTGATGTAAAAATCAGAGTGAGGAGAAGGTGTGGATGAAGATGAAACACTCTACAGCTCATACTGCACAGTAAACCATCACCAACTTTTCAGAGATTAAATTACATCTAAAGAATTTGATTTAAATTGCTCACCTTTCCTACTCCACCCAGTAACATGTCACATTAGCCAGCCTCTAGCTTCTTCTACTCACCTCCTTGTTAAAATCTAAGAACCTGACCAGGCAAATGCTGCTAATTGCACACTCTTAACTCAGAGGGATGTTCTTTTCGCTGATATTGGAAATCTTTCTATCCCGTAGTTTTGCCAATGTGGAAGTTCCTTAAAGTGGTATTTATTACTAAGGGGCCAGAAGGGCACTACTCTGGTTGTTTAAAGAAGTCTGATTCTCTGAAGTCTATAAGTGAGAAGCCTTACTCCTCACGTGATTTATTACACCAGTAAGCACTTTACTGATAACTTTATGGTGCTTGCCATGTCCCTCTCAGTTTTTTAAAGAATTATTTGGGCTGTTTTTTTAAACATTTATTAGACAGTTCAATGGTGAGAGACAGGAAAGCAGGAAGTGAGTGGAGGAAGACATGCAGCAAATGGCCTCTTGTCAGAATCAGAACCCAGGCCACTGCAGTCAGCCTTGCAGCATATGCACACCTGCTAAATCTGTGAGTTAAACTGATGCTCCAGTTCTCAGCCTTTGTAACCTGGCGCAGGTGGCGCAGCTGCCATGTTCAGGTTGAAGACACAATCATGTTGGTTTTTACTGCCATCTCAAACACATATCTACATGAGCTCAGAGATTTCCATATTATACAAAGACATGCTGGAACAGCTTGAAAAGATGAGACTTTCTGGGGGAAAAAATCTGCAATTACTTTGTTTTAGGTTTCAACTTCTTCTGCTCTATACCAGCACCGATGTGGAGGTTTTGATTGAATAATGACACCTATCATTCAGCCGAATACTGAAGTGTCCTCAGCATCAGTCTATAAATGGTGATGGGGCTCTGGTGACATCACCAATGTGGCAACCCTAAACAAGGGCTTGGAGACAAACAGATGATAAAGCAGGGTCATTCAGGGCTGCTCCACTCTCATGACATATGGTGTCAAAATACCAAAGTGGCAACATTCAAGGTGCCCAGCTCAAGGCTTAAAATGGGATTTTATAAGCAAGTGGGTGACAGTGTGCTGACTGTGTCCACATTTTCTATACCGTCTACATTTTGTACATGCTCAAAATTCCTCAAACTGTCTAAAAAAATTCCCGTGCGTTTTGAAGTCATGAAAACAGATATTGTCCTCACCAGTCTCTTTGCCATGGGGGTCTTATCCTCTCCAGGGAGGTGCTGCTCCAAGGCAAGGACAACACAGTTAGCGGTGATGGTGGCCAGGATCATGTACTCAAATGGTGTAAAGGCCGCAAAGTTAAGGAAATTTCTTTCTTCACAATACATGAACAAAAACACCACATAGAAGCAGGTAAAGCTGAAGGAATACGTGACACATCACAAATTAAGTTCCTCTAGAGTTTATAGCTGAAATACACTGACAGCAATAACAGTTTTTCAGAATATAAGCAGCAATTTTTGGAAAAATCGCAATGAATATTTTAAAGACGTGGTTCAGTGGAAGGTAAAAAAAAAATCTAGATGGATGGATGAGAATAATTAAATGACAGATGAATAATAGCATGGTTCATATTCTCTGGTATTGGAAGCAATCTGTTAGAGAGATTGCAGTAGCCATGGCAACCTGCTTTTAAAAGCACTTTTCATGAAGAGAAAGCGAGCAGGTTAGGGAGGGAATGAGAGCACTGTGAAGTCACCTTGGCCTGAGTGGTCTACTGTACAAACTACAGCCAGCAGTTCTCGTGGCTCCCTTCACTGCCAACAGCCCCGCGGCAGACGGCACAGCACGCATTACACATCAGCATCTTTGTACAACAAACATGAATGTTCAAATATCATCTGGTGGCAACTAAAGAAAGGTTAATTCTCAGACTGCTCAGTTTTATGCTAATTCACTCAGTAATTTTAAGGTTTTAATGAGTGAGGTTCTCCAAAGTAAACCAGAAGCAATCCAACGTTCTGCTGCAATCAACAGAAAACGACTCATCAAGTTTGAGAATCACGTTTTCATTTAGGATGTTCTTTAAGGAAGTAGGTCAGTCATTCTGTGTTTCCTGCTTTCCAAAAGTTTGAATTTTTGTTTAATTGTAAATCCATTACCTTGAACTTGAGGGCATTTTGTCCAGATTCTAAAAAAATCATGAACATCAGCTCAGATAAGATGCGATGTGCGTCTAATGTGAACATAGTGGCCATTTAAACTTGAGTCATTCTCACTCGTTATGAATTCCACCTTTATACTGTCCTGTGTTTAAAGGTTTTAAAACTGAATTTAATAAATTAGCAGATCAACAGAAAAATAAATGCTCTTTACAAGCAGCAGTGTAACTGTTCTCTGTTAGGATGATTTGCTGTTTGTCTTTTGTGAGATTAAATATTTTGGGTTTGAAATTTTAGTTGGACAAAACAGGATTTTTTTTTTATGGTGGGCCCCTGTGAAAATTGTGCTAAGGATTTTTTAGAGCCAGACTAAGGAGAAAAAAGTAATATCATCAGTATCATATTGCCTTTTAATAGATATACTTTGCTGCACATGTTGTGTCATATACTGTCCCAAAAATCCAGTATCAGTCAGCTGGATTTTTTTTATCATTATTTACTAAAATTCTGGATAACATGATTTGTTAATAACAAAAAATGAAAGTCATAGATCAATCAACTTTATAAAAAAATATTAATATTCATATTTTTGTTTTCCTTAAAACTGTCACAAATCAGTGATCTAAAAAATGACATTGTTAAATGTGGAATATGACCATAACTTTATTTCTTACATGATCCTAGTAAAGCAGGGTTTGCTTTAGGTCTCATTTGGTGTAACTGCTGAAGGACTGCTGCCAATTTTCTAGCAACTGAAACATCTGTGTGCGTATACATACATGGGTCCGAAGGGTGCGGGATATTTACGTGTGTAGTGGCATACTCTGGATGTGTGACTGTATGCACCCCAGCATTTGTGACTTTCAGTCTCTCAGAGTTCCCATGAGGTAGGAGCACCTCGTTATTAATTTTCCTGCCATGAGTGAAATGGGGTCACTGACTCACAGGGGAGTGCTGAGATGAGGACCTCTGGGACCCACAGTGACTCACATTGACAAGTCCGCAATGTTGCCATTGAAAGTGGTTGAAAATAGCTAAAGTGGGAAATACTTAATGGATCTCACCCACTCTGTTACTGTTACCTGTTACCATAAGTGTCAGTCATTATGCAAGTTTTAGCCCATTTAGGCCAATCGCATTCACTGCTGTGAGCCAGGTCATCATTCTGCCAAAGAAGCCACTATCCTACATGTGTTGTATCAAATCAAATTGGGTAATTATCTTGATTGGCCTGGGCTTTTCTTTGCTTTCTGTCTCTTACTAACTAAATGTCAGAGGACACATTTTCTAACACATGACTGGATATATGTAAAACTGAGCAACAACCAAATCATTGTACAAATCATTGTGTACAAACACAAAAGACATGGAAAAACCTTGAATCATGAACTTTTTTCTTGAAGAAATTACTTAAATGATGATGCAGGGATTGATTTACAGTAATTCACATCTGAATGTAAAGTAAGCGGGTAGCAAACGCTAACTCTTTAAACTGCAATCAATTCACAGCTCGTTTGGTCAAAGTTACATTAAGACTTTGACAATAATTACTGTGATGGATAATGTAACTAAACAGAGTTTCAGGAGTGTGCTAGAGGATCTTAATGTTGCATGCAAATAAGTGGAAACAAATGGCTGTCTGGAGATCAGAATGATGTATTTATAATCTACTGGGTGCATTGCAAGAGGAAAAAAGGGTTGGGATTTGTCCGTCCATGGGAACAATAGATATTAAGTTAGAATTTTACAAAATCGGGAAAAAAATGGAAAAAGAAAATAACAGCAAATTGTCAACGTACTGAGTAATAAATATTTTAGATTTAATTATAAGTGCTCATTGCATTTGTGTATTAAATCAATTTCTTTAGATGAACCAATTATTAATCAATTAACTGCTGTGGCAATAAAGACTAAATAAACATTGCAGTAACCTGGGGTAGTGCACCTTATTTAACCTTTTTTTTTACCTACAAATGTCCTAGTCATTACTAAAGTTGTGCGAATTGCTGTGCATTGCCAATCAGTGCAGCTGATTCCTGTAAAATTTGAACCTCCAATCTCAAAACTTCACTCACTCAGTCTACACTCATGACAGTGATGCTTTTACAGCCCACAATCCATAGCAGTACTACTGGCCAGTTCTCTCCCACATACCTCTGCCTCAGTGATACCGACAGTCACTTACCATGCTGCCAGTGGCCAGCTAGTCTTGACCACTAGCCCCACTCCCACACACCCACAGAGCCTGTGGTTAGGTAACAGTGGGAGACTGGCATGCTGTATTGGAGGGGGTGTAAGACAGGAGGAGCAGTGGGCAGATATTGCAACTCAGCGATGCTGCCAAACTGATTTTGGTATCAAAACATTTAAACAGCAAAACAACTCAAACTTGAAAAGATAAAATATGAAGAAAAAAAATCTAAATTTCTTAATGTGATTGTGCAGAGCTGCTGCAGCTACAGGAAAGATAAGTTCCCTGAAGAGCTTTGTTAGAGCTGCACAAGTTCAGGAGAGAGAAACTGTTGGTCAGAGCTACAGCAGGAAGCAGAGAAATGCTGCATGGTAGATTTGAACTGACACCTACTCATGGCCAGGTTCATATTCCAATGAGCACTAAGGCATCAGAGATGTGCCTACATGCCACCCCCACAGTGAGCAGAGCTGCTTTTAATGATCAACACATGCTAACTTTCTGGCTTCTATCAGCACAAATGAAGCCCACAAATGAACAGATATGTTAGTTAGCAGAACTATGAACAGATTCAAATCAGGTCTTTAGTGGGATGCTTTCAAGAACAGCTGGAAATCATAGAATGGGTCATGCAGATGCTAAACAAAGAGATGCAGGGTATATGTCATCATACACAACATACTGACAGGATTGATATTTAGAAGCTGCACTTTAGAAGGAGTTTTTTTTAAAGTCTGCTCACATGCTGGCTGTCGCTGTCCAAGGTGCTGAACTGACAACAGCCTGTCATAGCAATTCAAACTATTAGACAGCTTGAAATATAACTGATGCTTTATGGAAGGATATGGCCATTCAATGATTCGTCTTGCGTATTTTCTAATGATGTTGTCCTCTGCAAAAATGAAGAGCGACCTGTTGACTGTGAGGCAGTTCTGCTGGTGGGGGACTGGGTTGTACAGAGCCATGGTCCGGGCCCGCTGCGCCTTGGCTTGTTTCATGGAAGCCGTCAGTCCCGCCGCTGCCGGGTCCTGCCCGTCGCCGCCGCCGCGTTCCAAGTCCCCATCCCCGGAGTCCACCGTGGTGGGAACGGACTCGTCTCCAAACCGAGCCATTCTACAAAGAGATGAGGAGACGACCGACTTAGAGTGCTTTACTAAAGGGCGATTTTTTAAGCTAAAATGGGTTGGGGGGATGAAGTGGAGCTAAACGGGAAAAAAAAAACCATCCACCTTCAATCCACTGACAGCTTTTCGAGCGCCAGAATTCCCCAGAAAGTTAGATTCCTATCACTTCATATCCACAAGAGGAAAAAAAGGGGTATATCATTCAGTTGGCTTATGTGTCAGGAAAATCTTCCATGCACTTAATGAAGATTAAGGTGCACAAGCTGCAAAAAACAAACAAACTCCGCTATCCCATCTGTTTAACCGCGCCAACAGTCCGCTCTGTGCAACTTTTAACGCGCGTCTCTACCGATAACTCGGGCAGCGGAGAAGGAAAAAAAATCCACGGAGTTACGACCTTGTATTTTCTAACAACATCCAAGCTCGTTTTGATCTGACAAACCGGGAGCAGCTACATGATCAGAAACTACTCTGTGCTCATCCGACGGAGACATCCGAGGAAAGTCTTTCCAAACTTTGCGCATCTTCCCGAACTTGACAAAAGGAGGCTGTCGTGCGAAAGGAAGCCCGTTCAATGCTACTAAACCTGAAACTCTTTCTGTGGCAACAAGGCTTGCCTGACTAGGTGGATCAAGCAGTCTTATCACCTGCTGGAAAATTATCAGCCAAGAGCGCATAAGCACCAGCAGCCCCCTCCCACAGTACTATTTCACAGCAAATTCCATCTGAATGAAGGCTGGTGAAGAGGAGGGACATATATTTTGTTACCATAGCAATTAGAGTTTGTTGAGGATGAACAAAAACATTTTCCTTTAAAAAAAAAAAGGAGAAGACTATATTCAGCAGGCTGTGTGGGTATGTGGTTCAGAATCCATTATGTAAAGATGTTTGTGGGTGCTGTGGGAAAAGAGAGGGGTGTTAAAGCTAAATAAAACCAAATACTAGACAATGCACAGAAAAGACAACAGGTGTGTGGGTACAGGAAAGAGTAAGCAAGTAAATAAGTTGCTCTTTATATGAGCATCTCAAATTTAAACACTTTCACCATTTGACAGACAGCATTGTAATATTTTTCCATTAATGGAGACAGACTTGCACTATTAAAACATTTAAAAACTAGGCCATTGTGCTAATATTGGAGTAAAAGTCAGGAGTAAAAATAGAGCATGAAATAGATCTTAGGGCTGCTCCCTTTTTGAGGGAAAGCAGAAGAAAGCAGGGTCTCTTTCACGCTCAGTGCCACAAGTGAGACCTCATTAGGCAACTGGGCTCTCTCACTCCATCTGCTGCTCTCCTCCCCTCCCCACTGTTTCCTGAAGATGACCACTTCAGCCCCCACAGACACAATATTATTCAACCGAGGCTTATTTCATGCCCGAGGATGCCGCTTGTCACAATTAAAATCAACTGCTATACTGATATCCTGACAAGAATTATCACACTCTGCTGCTGACTGACAGATTTGACTCAATGCAACACCATGTTGTAGACGGGCGGCGAGCGAGGGGCTTAGTCTGGGGAAGGATTGTAAAACCAAGCCGAGAGAGAGTAACAAATTCATGCTAAGTTTCTAACTGAGCTCCGAAAACTGAGCTCTGCCTCCTCCTCCTCTGCTTCATCTGCATGGAGCAGGCGGGCGTGTCGTGCAAAGCAGGGCAGAAACAAAAGGCTGTACTGACCTATCAAGTGCAGGATGCAAAAAACAACAAAAGGGGACAATAAATATAATCACGTAAGTGATCATGGTACTGATTGATGATACATCTATTAACACAACCTGCATTCTTCTCCATTTTCTTCTTACATCTTACATAAGCACTCATTCCAAAAAAAAAAAAAAATCATCTATTTGTATGTTTCCCAACAAAAATATTTGTCCATCTCTGCAAACAGTGCATATCTGCGTGTGTGCATGTGTGTGTGTGTGTGTGTCTCCAGCTTTCTCTCATTGCTGTTGTTTCCATAGCGACATAGCTCTCTTGAATTCCTGCTCCGTTCTTTTCACTTCTGCCAACAAAAGCCATGTTGCACAATAGAGCAACCTCTTCCTACAGAAATCTGTTTATCCCAACACACGCGTGCGCGTGCACGTGAGCCCGCACACATGCACACACACATATACACAGGGGTCATCTTGACAGAGGAAACTGATTTCTGAACAGCACAATCACTTCACTGCCGATGACTGAAAAATACTCCACAGGTGACCAGGTGTAGTTTGCCTTTACAGTGTTTGGCTTTTGTTCTGCTCTTGCTTGCGACCTACTTCCAAAAATAGCCATTAGCCACAGAGGAGGAAAAGGTTTTATCAGTCTGACTGGGCCTAACCAAACTCTGAATGAGAGGAACTTAACAGAAAAGGGCCTCATTTTACAAGACATTTGAAACACATGTGACAGGAGCCACATGTGACAGGGGAAGACAGATAAAGTGGGCCTGTAGGTGACATGCACTGAGAGTGAAAACGTTAATGGGAGGTACTTTGTGCCAGAACTCTGAAGAGCTTTTATATAATTGCAGACAGGCTTTCACCCAACATTGACTGGAGTGGTTATAGCATTTTATTTTTCTCTCTGTTCCCTAGCAACAGACATCCTCTAGTACTGAGTTATGTCAGTTTGATTCGTCCAAGAACTACTGCTTGTATTGCCGCAGATTGGTGATGTTGAAGCATATATATTATATTACATATTAGATTAAATCATGCCTACCATTTCATAACAATAGCACACATATGTACATTAACACCTAAAATGGCTATAAAAAATGTTGGCTATCTATACAAAAAATTAAAAAGTTTTATTACACAACAAAAGCTACACTGAAATGACATATCATTCAATGCATGCCATTAATATTTATTTTATCTTCAGAAAGGCTGTTCAGCATTTCAAGGTTAAGCTCAGTAATGTCCAAACTCTACTGATTAGCTCAGAGAAGCCCAAAAGGCATCATGCACGCTTCCCTGCTGCTTCTCTACTTTGATTCCCTAGCATCCCCTAATGGACAAATATGCACAATACACATACAGCAGCACCCTGTCCCTAATATTAGGTCCTACTTCTTGGTGAAGGGGTGAGCGCTGTTGCCTCACAGTTATAAGGTTTTGAACCTGCTTTGGGTTTGTTGTATGTTTTCCCTGTGTCTGGATAACTGATGAATCCATGTTACATGGATTTGAGCATGCATGACTCAAACCTTGACTATTAAGTGTTAAGAAGCATGGATGATATATCCTATAGTTGCAGGTAACAGACTGTAGATAAAAAATGTACATGCCTGTGGTGGTGGTGGTGGGGGGAGCCTAAATCTGTTTTTGTGTTTCTGTACATGTGAGAGAAAAATGGAAAGTAACAAAAAAAAAAAGAGAGAGAATATGACAGTACACGTTAAAATGGACATGCAGTGGGTTGTAAGGGTGCATCAGTGCAAAAGAGACATCAGAGGATGGAGAGAGGAGGAGGTGGAGGTGGAGCGGGGGGCTAACTATAAGGTTAGAGGTTACGTTGATGGAGTGGCACTCCACATTCAAGTGGTTGGAAGCGGATAATCAGAGTGATGTGACTACAGAGTTCAGAAGTTTATAAGCAAGTACCCTGAGCGCTGCCATTATTAACAATGTACCACACCTGATCACAGTAAACTGCAGCCAGCCATGTTAAATAGGCAATGAAAAAAAAGACAAAAAAAACAAAACATCAAATCAACTGAGAAAAGAGGTGGAAACTGATCGAGTGAATCATTGGTGGAACAATGCACAACAAAGGCATCTGCGTGCCGTATGTAGTGCAGTAATGGAGCACCTTTTGAAAGGAGCATTTTGTATCTGAGCAACAAAACAAGGATAAGTGGTAACAATAAGATGTGTTATACTTTAATACTCTAATGGTTAATTTCAGCACTTGAACCCATATATTTTCAGTATTACCCTTAAAGATGTCCTGTGGAATATTTCCACCAGCAGCACGATGACTACACAGCCCTGCTGATGGTGTTACATCATTTTACTGCTGAAGCAATGTGCAAACAAGGCAAAGAAAAGGATGACTGCTGGTTACAAAGTCTTTCATAATTTGACTAGAAAATTTTCTCTCTCATCATTATTAAGCTTCAATAATACACATGAGACATTCTGGTGAAATCATAGAGGGCCAAAATCTCCACAAATAAAATAAAATAAAATAAAATAAATTTACCTTTAAATGCACTGCAAATACTAAATAAATAAAAATAACATTCATTAATTCATAAAAATCTGACTTAAGTTGAAATGTCTTGAAATGTCAATTAACTAATGGAATGATGTCACAAGGTGAGTGTGCATGCGATGGTTCGGGTTTGTGTTGCTGTATTTTATATCATTTTTGGTGCATTTAATCTGGTCCTGGTACTTTCGCTCCCTTATTTCCCAAGGGCTCACCACAGTGGATGGCTCCACATATTTGATTTGGCACAGATTTGACACCAGATGCCTTTCCTGATGCAGCCCTCCCATTTATCTGGGCTTGGGGCTGGCACTGGGAGTACACTAGCTCATGACCTCCTGAGGCTGGGTTTTGTATCTCCTCCCAGTCTCGAGCCGAAGATCTTTTGCATGATAGACAAATGCGATATTGATTTGTGTACTGACTCATATTATTTTCTATATGTTATCTTGGCAAAAAAAAATCACCAATGTAAAGAAACAAGAAACTCTGTGGTTTATAATTAGTCCCACAGGTTAGATGTAAATATTCCTGACAGGTATCACTATTACAGGTTTATTATTTATTGTGGCTATATGGGACTCATGTATCCAGCAGACACAAAGCCACGTGTATTTGTTAAATCATGGACCTCATTTTTCCTGAGAAAAGTAACGATCTGAGGGTCTGCAGCTTGCAAAATGCTCAGCGTTGTTCACCAAGGAAATAGATACTTAAATTTTTTTGATTTTTTTTTTTTGCCTTTTCATGATGGATGCTACTTTCCCTTTCATCCAGTGGATTTTCTTGTCACTCAGGGGAAGAGGGGCAAGCTGAAAAAAGTGGATCACCTTGTAAAGTGAGACAAACTATTGATTTTGACAATAACATGCATTTGAAGTTGTATTTGTGGCCACCTGATGAAGCTCTGCGTTTGTCTCCACCATCTCCTAAGAATGATATTTATCTCTTAAACTGCTAATTGCTCTATTGTTGTCACATTTGCTGCCTGTTGTAGCTATGAATTACACATAATGGTAATAAACCTAAACTATGGTGTAGCTAAAACATCCATTGATAGTTACCAGGAAAGCAGGATTTTTTTTTTAGCCCGTGTGGTCGCTCATTGAAGCTACAGTATGTCTCCTGTCACACCGACTTTGATGCATCTCAGCAGGAAAAGCACCAGGTGTAATTACTACCATCAGTGTCAGCTACATTCCCCTTCTAGTTCAGCAGCCATGCAATTATGCATGCTTCCTCTCACGCACGGCTTTTTTGGATCCTTGAATGAAATGAGGCCATCATTTAAGGCTCTTAATTACGCCTGAGCTTGTCTTGCCATGACAAGTATCTGCTGCAAGAAAAGACATGTTTACTAAAATATTTAAATCAAATCTGCATCCTCATCCATATCTCGTAAACCTCGAGGGATCTAAAGATGTGCAGGTTGAAAAGTTACACTTCATATCCAGAGTGTAGGTTCTTTCACGTTGGCACTTTCATCCTCCTCCATGGAGATTTATCATCTTTACACGTACAGTTTAAAAGGAATCCTTTGACTCTGAATTTCTTTTATACTTACTCCCACTCCTTCCGGCGTGCTTGCGGCGTGCTCTGTATTTTATGAGCCTGGTGGGCCATGATGATGTCCTTCTGCTCCACAAGTCCCCCGCGCCGCCGCAGCATGCCATGGGGGCTCAGAGACCCCGAGCCCTGATCGGACGAGCATTCCTCCTGTCCGCATGGCACATCAAAGCTGGCCGCTCGTGGGGGCAGCCCCAGATACTCCGGGACAGCATGAGGGACCTGCAGGGAGCAAGAGCGAGCTCCCTGTGCCAAGCCAGGCCGGGCCGTGAGGCTAGACCTCCTCCAGGCTTCAGGCTCAGGGAGGGACAGGGAGGACTGGATGTGTGTCTCTCCACGCCGACCACCGATGGTTGGAGAGCTGGGAGTAAAGGAGAGGGAAAGGGACTTTTCTGAACTGGTGAACATCTCCACAGAGGTTGGTCGGTGGCAGTTTCAGCATAATGCTGCAAGTGGAGAGAAAGGGTAGAAAGGCGGAGGATGTTTGGTGAAAAACACTGCAATAATAATAATTCATAAACATTGCTTGGGCACATCCTGCCTGTCTCCTCTCTTGTTTGTCTTTCATTATGAGCAACAGACAGTGTCAGGACAGGATGTCCTTTACCCAGGTCACCACTCTGGTCCAGACTGAGCTATCTCACGAGCTATGAAAAGAGTGAAAGTTTAGTTCATATTCATGGAGTTCAGAGGGTGACTGCAGATAACCTGGACTTTTCAATGCCCCAGGAGACCAGACGTTCATTGAACAGTCTCAAGCTCTGCTAAATGGACTGCTGTGCAGACATTTGTTTGTGCACAGTGTTTCCTACTAAATTTTTCATTTAGTGTCATGAAAAACAAACCAAAAATTATAATGTCCATTTCCCTTTTTAATGACCAAATACCTACTAAACTAATTAAAATCCCATCAGCTGTGCTTTATGTTTACCACTTGCCAAAATGCACCTCTGTACCTAAGCATAACCTCAAATTGCAGCTTGTATGCAGCCTTGTTTTTCTCTATAAAGCAAAAACCAAGAAGTTCACTGCCCGCAAAGCCCTTCTAAAAGCAAGTCTCACCACTCGCCATCCTAACTTGCCCCCGGGCACTTGCTTTGAAGCATTATCTAAATTACGTTTATTGTCAGTGGCCACCAAGACATAAAAACTGCATGAATAGAATCACCAGTTGGATCTAAATTTGCTTAAAAAAATTGTTCCCTAAATAAAGTTTTATAAAGCTTTTTTTTTTTTTACTGATTATAGTGGAGTTACTTCTACCACATCTTCCCTGCAGCATCTGCAGATTTCAATTCAGGATTTTATTTTTACATTTATCTCTGCTATAACATTTCTGATGCTCACAATTGTGTTTTTCCCATCTTGGTTAGTAGGCTAACTTTATTGATTGCTACTGCAAACAATAAGCTTAAAATGATATGAAACAGAGTATAGAAAAGATTTATTTCGTGATGATTTGACTTATTTTCACTCAAATAAAATTAATTTCAGAATGGATGTCACCATTTAACTGCACTGCCAGTAGGATCTTTGATAGTAGTGGTGCATATAGATTGGATGAACAGAAGCTTTGAACCAGCAGTCATACAGAAATAGTACCAGTAATCATACTGGTGGGCGGAACAAGACTGCACAGAAAGTGGGTGTAGTAAAAGTAATGATACATCTAGAGATGATTTTTTCTCTGTCTGAATTTGGTCATCTTTTTAGTAGCTGAGCACACCACAAAGAACTACTTCAACCTTCATTCTGTTGCTGCTATTGTCCAGTTAACCGTGTGTGTGTGTGTGTGTCTGTGTGTGTGTGTGTGTGTGTGTGTGTGTGTGTGTGTGTGCGTGTCTGACTGAGACAGAGAAATATGGGGGTGATGAGGTGGCAAGGCTGGAAAACAGCAAGTTTGTGGTGAGCCAGTCAGAGACAGACGAAACAAGGCTGTTTCCAGTGAGCCGGAGCTGAAAGGAAGATGATTGTGTGGAGGAGCCGAAGCAAAGGCTCGGTGACTCACTCATCATCAGCAGGGCTCCTCAGACATGAACTGGACACAGTCTGAGTTGAGCTCTGCCCTCGAACAGAGCGCAGCGCCCGCCTGAAAGCCGGGAGAGGCTACAAGGTCAGCGCGCACATTTACACGGATGGCTTGGCCGCAGCTTTGTGCTGCTCATGGGTGGGCTGCCTCTGATTTTAGCAAAGCCATTCAAGTTCAAAAGAAATCTGATAGCTTTTATTATTAGTCAGTTTGCTTTTTTTTTTTTTTTTTTTAGCAGGGAGAGCTGTGTGGAAATTAAATGTCAAGGCACTTATATTGGAGAGGCGCACCTTGAAAAAAAAAACAACATGGGGCAACAAACTGGCAGGGTGGGTCCATGAAATGTGGACAAAAATGAAAAAAAAATGTAGCACTGATAAGGTGGAGGTGCCTTTTATAGACAAGAAGCCTACACAATCATTAATGCTGCAAGCTTCACACCTTATCTGCATTATTCAGTCAAGTTAAAACACTTGTGTGGAGATGCTCTTCTATTGGAAATTCAGATTTCAGCTCCTGGCTGTGATCTCCTACGCTTTAATTAGTGCAACCAGTGTAAAGCCTACTGGAACAACGCGGCCACACTCGTCTAATCAGCTGCAGGTCGGCAGTCGCTTTAGAAATGCATTAACCAGCCCGTTAACAGGTATCGCTAATTAGGCTCCTGCTCCTTCTTTATTCTTGTGGAGTTAAGTGTTTGACGCCCAAGCAAGACAAGAAGAAAGCAAAGCAGCAGTCACAATAACTACATTAAGATGCACAGGATGCTAAAAATATTCACTGGATCAAAGGGGTATCAGTGCAGCAGTCGCGACAGGAAACGCAAACATCAATTAACTAATGGAATGATTGATTAATTTGACAGCTTTACCTTGAGGTGAGGCGCACTCCTTCATCGTCAGCGAGCTCCGATCAGGTGGATGCTAAATTCAGTCCTTTCACTCAGTCCAAGTTTAGTGGTTTGAGGATGATTTCGCGAGGATTCCTTGAGTGATGATGATTACCTCTGTATGGCTATAAATACCGCGAGGTGGCTGAGAGCCAGAGGAGCGTAGCGCGGATGAACGTAAACAGGCACGGGGACAGGAGCGAGGAGACATGGGAGTAATCCCTGTCATCTTCACGAGCTGGCTGCCTGATATGAGTCACTTTATGTGGTTCACAATTAATGGCGGCGTCTTCAAACTAAATTTAGGCTGAAGAGTGCCTTGACTTGAGGGCTTTTTTTCTCTTTTCTTTTCTTTTAAGTGGAGGGACCTTATTTACCTGCCGAGATCAGAGGAGGTCTGGTGAGAGGGAGAAACGCAACAGGTCTTCATCTGAAACTACGCACAGGTGATGTGAGCTCAAAAACCCAGGTATTCATGTATATCCCATTTGCCACTAGATGGTGGGCTAAAGCCACATACTGGATAGACGCGCAGGTTCCACTGGCATTGACATAAACTACGATAAAACACTCACAGACAGATGCTTTTGCTTCACCTCTGTCCGCAAAGTACATCTACTTCAACCTGCTCTCTTCTGCAGGTTGTTCTGTGTGTACAATCAGGGTCATCCCTGTCCTTTCTGGGCAACTTTGTAAACATTAAAAATCACATACATGTAGCCCGTGTTAGGTAAAGTAAAAGTACAACACTGCTACAAGCTACACACGGGAAAGTTCCTGTAGTTGTGTATTATAATAGTGCAACAACACATGAAGAACACGTGAACTTTCTTTAACACCGCTTTAGTCAAAGTCAAAGTCTCTTGTTGATACCGCATACAGGGGTTGGACAATGAAACTGAAACACCTGGTTTTAGACCACAATAATTTATTAGTATGGTGTAGGGCCTCCTTTTGCAGCCAATACAGCATCAATTCGTCTTGGGAATGACATATACAAGTCCTGCACAGTGGTCAGAGGGATTTTAAGCCATTCTTCTTGCAGGATCGTGGCCAGGTCACGACGTGATGCTGGTGGAGGAAAACGTTTCCTGACTCGCTCCTCCAAAACACCATAAAGTGGCTCAATAATATTTAGATCTGGTGACTGTGCAGGCCATGGGAGATGTTGAACTTCACTTTCATGTTCATCAAACCAATCTTTCACCAGTCTTGCTGTGTGTATTGGTGCATTGTGATCCTTATACACGGCACCACCTTCAGGATACAATGTTTGAACCATTGGATGCACATGGTCCTCCAGAATGGTTCGGTAGTCCTTGGCAGTGACGCGCCCATCTAGCACAAGTATTGGGCCAAGGGAATGCCATGATATGGCAGCCCAAACCATCACTGATCCACCCCTATGCTTCACTCTGGGCATGCAACAGTCTGGGTGGTACGCTTCTTTCGGGCTTCTCCACACTGTAACTCTCCCGAATGTGGGGAAAACAGTAAAGGTGGACTCATTAGAGAACAATACATGTTTCACATTGTCCACAGCCCAAGATCTGCGCTCCTTGCACCATTGAAACCGACGTTTGGCATTGGCACGAGTGACCAAAGGATTGGCTATAGCAGCCCGGCCGTGTATATTGACCCTGTGGAGCTCCCGATGGACAGTTTTGGTGGAAACAGGAGAGTTGAGGTGCACATTTAATTCTGCCGTGATTTGGGCAGCTGTGGTTTTATGTTTTTTGGATACAATCCGAGTTAGCACCCGAACATCCCTTTCAGACAGCTTCCTCTTGCGTCCACAGTTAATCCTGTTGGATGTGGTTCGTCCTTCTTGGTGGTATGCTGACATTACCCTGGATACCGTGGCTCTTGATACATCACAAAGACTTGCTGTCTTAGTCACAGATGCGCCAGCAAGACATGCACCAACAATTTGTCCTCTTTTGAACTCTGGTATGTCACCCATAATGTTGTGTGCATTGCAATATTTTGAGCAAAACTGTGCTCTTACCCTGCTAATTGAACCTTCACACTCTGCTCTTACTGGTGCAATGTGCAATTAATGAAGATTGGCCACCAGGCTGGTCCAATTTAGCCATGAAACCTCCCACACTAAAATGACAGGTGTTTCAGTTTCATTGTCCAACCCCTGTATGTGCAGGACATGCAGAGGATTGAAATTGCATTAATTTCAGACCTGAGGTGGAACCTAAATCTAAATCTGAATTTGCACAGTATAAAAAAGTGCAAAAGAATTTAGAAAATACTGAAAATTTAAGAAATACATTTAAATAAATATAAAACAATAAGTACTAAAAATGCCAGCGACATGAGGCACTTACCATATAAAGTCTTTGGCGTGGTAGTGCAAAAAATATGACGTGCAAACTTATATATAGCTTATATACTGGGTACCTGAGTAATTTGTTGGTATTACTGGTGGTGGATATTGTGTGTGTGTGTGTGTGTGGGGGGGGGGTCAAGATCAGGGGTACCTGTGTGCAGGGGGTAGGAGGATAAGGAAGGCAGAGCAGTGCCCTGAGAGCCTGGTGTATGAAGCTGTCCCTTAGTCTGCTCGTCCAGGCCCGGAGCCTTTGGAGCCTCCTCCTTGATGACAGCGGGCTGAAGAGGGTGTGTGACAGAGGGCTTTTTGGGTGAGGTGGGTGTTATAGATATCTTGGGGGGATGCACTGGAGGGTCCTGCAGCAAGATGCTGTGCATTCACCATAGCACACTATGATGCAGCTGGTCAGGATGGTCTCGATTGTGCCCCTGTAGAAAGTGCACATGATCTGGGTTGGGGCACTGGCTCTTCGCAGCTAGCAGAGAAAATAGAGGCACTGCTGAGCACTCCTTGGCCAGAGAAGTAGTGCTGAGAGAGGTTGTCTTTAACATGCACACCCAGGAACTTGGTGCTGCTCACCCTCTCCACAGCAGCACTGTTGATGGTCAGAAGGGAATGCTGGGGGTGCGGTCTCCTGAAGTCCACAACAATCTCCTTTGCTTCTCCATGTTCAGAGAAAGATTGTTGTGGCTACACTACAAGGCCAGGTGGCTCACCTCGCTCCTGTAGTTTTTCTCATCATTGTTGTTGATGAGACCCACTACGGTTGTGTCATCTGCAGATTTGATGAGGACGCTGGAGCTGTGCAACGGCATGCAGTCATGGGTCAAAAGTGTGAAGAGGAGGGGGCTCAGCACACCTCCTTGGGGGTCGCCGTACTCAGAGTGATGATGCTGGATGTGCTGCTGCTGACCCGATCTGCTTGTCGTCTCCCAATCAGGAAGTCCAGCAGCCAGTTGAACAGAGAGGTGTTCAGTCCCAGCCAGTCCCAGTTTAAGAATGAGCTGATGAGGAATGATTGTGTTGAATACTGAACTGAAGTCAATGAACAGCATTCTGACATAGCAGTCTTTATTGTACAGATGAGTGAGGGCTGAGTGGAGGGCAGTAGAAATGTTGTCATCAGTCAAACAATTTGACCAAAACTGCAAGGGGTTTGGGATGGGTGACGACTTCTTTGGGACAGGGATGATGATGGTGGTGGTGCTTTTGAGGCATATTGGGACAACAGCCTGACTCAGCGAGATGCTGACGACATCAGCGAGGTCCCTGCACAATCCCTCAGCACACGACCTGGTATGTTGTCAGGACCGGGAGCTTTATCCTACTGAATGTTCTCCTCAGGCTGTCTCAGCACCTCAGCACCTGGTTGCCAGGAAGGGATGGAAACTTCTGAGCAGGCCTGTTGTTGTGCACCTCAAACCAAGCCAAAGACTGGTTCAGCTTGTTCAACAGAGAGGTGGAGCTGTTGCAGGGTTTGCAGTCTGTCATTGCCTGTATCCCCTGGGCTATCCTCCCAGTGCACTGCCTCTTAGCCTTCCTGATGCTGCAGGACAGATTGGTCCTAGCTGTCCTCAGCCCCTCCTGCTCTGAAGCCAGCATTTCAGGCCTTCAGGAGTCTGCAGACCTCCCCTGTCAGCCATGGCTTCTTATTGGCCTTGACAGTGATAGTCTTGAGATCTGTCACATCATCAGTGCACTTGGTGATGTAGGCAACAATGGTGTCAGTGTACTCCTGAAGGTCAGTGGTATTATTGTAGATGGCAGCTTCTTTGAACACATCCCAGAAAATCATAACTAGCTCATATCACAATACCTGAATTCCTTTGAGATGTAAGCTTTATTGAACACTTTACTTTTTTCTACTGAGATCCTTCCTTATTGTCATTTTTTTTTTAGCTTTCTGTGATATTGTGTTTATTTTTGGAGCCAAGTTGTTTTTCACGTTTTGGTTGCTGTAAAAGTAATTTCCCAACTTCTGAAGTGTTTCTTATCTGTAAGCATACAGGTCAGGATAAAACTCAAGAAATTAAAGATTATTTGTAAGGTTTAGTCACTACAATGTTACTTTTTCCTCACAGTTTTGGATATTTGCATACAAAACATATGGACAGACACTACATAATCAAACAACCCGGCATAATAGATTAATTGATAACAGCAACATTATCAATAAATCCTGACAACATTTCATTGCTCTAATTTCTCAGAAAGTAGGTACAATTCACTTTGTGAAGAGTTCCAGAGTTTGTTTGTTTATTTATTGTTTATTTCATAAAGGGACTTTGAACAAAATGTGTTAATCACATTGTGTGCAGTTTTTTGTTTGTTTTTTAATGTGGTTTTAATGTGTTTTTCAGGCTTGAAAATTTCATGTAGCTGCAGCTCCTGGATGCCAAAGGTCATCAGGGCTCAAAGATGCAGAGAAACGGTGAATTAAATGAAAGCACCAAATTTCAACCCATCCCTATGTGTTTCAAGTACCTGCAACTCAAAAAATGTTCATATGTAAAGGTACAAATTTGCACAGCTTCATTAAAAATAGTAAAATTGTTGTATTATCTCATATTATTTTATTTGCTATAATTATTGTATAAAATCAGGTGATTCTGAGGGGCTCAGGTGGGAAGCACTTGCTGTTTTTTTCATGCATGAGGCTGCTTGGAGGCTGCTACCTTTTTGACTCATCAGATTCTCTTTGTTCCACGTGCTCTTGGAGTCTTTTAAACTGCTTTTTTGACAGACTCCAAGCTGGCTGTCATCTCTCTGTAATTCGGGGGGGGGGTTACTCTATCTACTCTACCATAAAATCTCATGGAAATGATGGAGTGCTACTGGGTTTGTTTTTCCACCCCGTACTTTCTTCTTTGCAGCAGACTCTGTTAGAAGGGCTTTTGGGGTTCTTGGTCACCTCCTCTGGTTATGGCTAATTCTCTGAAGGGTCCAGGTGGTTCAAAATTTCTTCCATCTCACAGTTAATCAAGGCCACAGTGCCCCCAAGAAAACTGAGTGCTTTTAAAGAAACTTTTTTTCAGCCCCTGACCTGATAGATGCTTCACTATAAGTGAATTTCTTGGACTTTGTGATTTCGTTTTTGTCCCGACATGCCTTCAGGATTGTGGGATCTTTATATACACACTTTGGCTTTCCAGACTATGTCCAATAAACTTTGCCTCAGGTGGCTCCAAACAAACTTTCAAACACATCTTAATTAAAGAGAACAGGATGCAGTCTGGAGTACCACAGCAAAGAGTCTCAATAGTCTTGCCAAATGTCGGAATGAGGTGTTTCTGCTGATATGTTGTTTGGGTTTTGATTTCAATCGTGGTTTTGTGCATTATGGCCAAACATCTCCACTTTGGTCTCATCTGTCCAAATGACATTGTTCCAGAAGTCTTATGGTTTGTTCAGATGCAACTTTGCAAACCTAACTCTCATGTTCTTTTTAGAAAGAAGAGGCTTTCTCCTGGCAGCTCTTCAAGCAAGCATACATGTTCAGTCTTTTTCTAATTGCACTGTCATGAACTTTAACATTTAACATGCTGACTGATGCCTGTAGAGTCTGAGATGTAGGTTTTGAGTTGTTTTTTTGTTTTGTTTTTTTGCAGTTTCTCTGAGTTTTGCATGGTCTGACCTTGGGGTGAATTTGGTGGGACATCCCCTCCTGGGAAGATTGGCAACTGTCTTGTAAGTTTTCCATTTGTGAATAATCTTATGTGGAATGATGGACTCCAAATTGTTTGGAAACGACCTCATAACCCTTCCCACCCTGATGGGCAGTAACAATTGCTTCTTTCTGATCATTGCTGATGGTTTTCCTCCTTGGCATTGTTATCAAACACATCAATGCTCCAGCCCTGCAGACTGCCCCAACATCTGCTTTCATAGAGATGCTCACAGTTGCTGATGATCAGTTAATCAAATGCATTTGATTAGCAGCACCTGGCTGCTGTTTACTTTCACAATTCGTGTGGAAGCAGTAAAGAAGTACTTAGTTTTTCACAGGAATGCTTCTGCATTTTGGCTTAATTTTATTTAAATAAATAATAACATGTTGTAATAATGCTTTCATCACCTGAGGTGTACTTTTATGAATCCTTTTCATGTCCTGTATAATTATTAAATTAAAGCTGAGGACAGAGAATACTTTTCCTTTGATTAAAACAGAGCGGGATGGTCCATGTAGTTAATTAAAAGGTCAGCCATGTTCATTTTAAGCAATCCTGGTATTCCCTACGCTGAGGAGGAGACGTATTAGCAGTGGGACTGAGAGCACTGCAGAAACCATCTGCTGCCACCAACACTGAAGGCTAAATGAAGACTTCAAGTCCACTCGTGCTACCCACTCAGATTAAAGCTGCGTTTCTCTGTCTAAACCTCTTAATTTTTCCTCCTTGGACACCTTTCCACATCTTTGTCTTAATCAAGACACTGTTATTCTTTCATTACTCAAAGTCTCCTCAAGTGATAGCGATAATGTCTAGTCACCAGTGGCCAGAGAAAGAGCTCGCAGCCTGCAGTATCTTTGTTGTTGTTTTCAGACATGTCTCTAAGGATTCTGACATGGAGTATGCTGAGTGTTTTCTAGTGTCCTGACGCCATATTGAGAGAATTAGACATGGATTTATGTAATCTAACAGAATCATCTCTGTGAGGAAATAATTGCTGTCTTATCCTCTGGGCGCATGGCCAAGTGAATGCATGAAATGGAGACGCCAAGCAGACAAACTGTCTCCACTGAAACAGGAAACATCAGGTGTATGTGCAGGGAGACATGCATGCTGCTTGGTGCACAAGACAGCTGGTAGTAAATGGTTGGAAAATCAAATCTGGTCTGGCATGAGAGGCTGCCCTTAGGGTAAACATCAGGTTTGCTTTGTATGCTTGCTGCCTCACATGCTGCAAATTCTTGCAGGGTGCAATAATTATTTTTTTTTTATCCTAAGGCGTCAAAGCTTAAATTTATTAACCTTCTTACCTTTTGTCGGAAGAGCTTATATCAGAGTATGAAGGCAAGTTTATTGGCATTATCTACAACAGTCGGCGGGGTATTAAGGGCTGATGAGGTGAACTGCAGGTTTAACAGATGTCTCTTTAATCTTCGAGTGACCGAGTAGGGTCAGCATGACTCCAGATTCAGATTTATACCTGTAGTTTTTTTTTTTAATTAGTAAAAACTGTTTCCTATTGTGAATTTGTCTATTTCTCCTGCATCTTTTCATAGTTTTTACAGGAATTGGCTCATATAGTGGGTATGATAACTGGGTATTTATGATTCCAGAAATGTACACTATAATGCCAAAAGTATTCAGTCGTCTGCCTTCTCACACATATAGACTTGAGTGACATCCCATTCTTAATCCATAGGGTTTAATATGATGTTGGCCACCCTTTGCAGCTATAACAGTTTCAACTCTTCTGGGAAGGCTTTCCACAAGATTTAGGAGAGTGTTTATGGGAATTTTTGACCATTCTTCCAGAAGCGCATTTGTGAGGTCAGACACTGATGTTAGATGAGAAGGCCTGGCTTGCAGTCTGCGCTCTAAGGTGTTCTATTGGGTTGAGGTCAGGACACTGTGCAAGCCAGTTAGTATGGACCTTGTTTTGTGCACTGGTGTGCAGTCATGTTGGAACAGGAAGGGGCCATCCCAAACTATTCCCACAATGCTGGGATCATGAAATTGTCCAAAATGTCTTGGTATGCTGAAGCATTGAATTCCTTGCACTGGAACTAAGGGGCCAAACCCAACTCCTGAAAAATAAACCCACACCATAATCCCCCCTCCACCAAACTTTACACTTGGCACAATGCAGTCAGATAAGTACTGTTCTCCTGGCAACAGCCAAACCCAGACTCCATTAGTTACTGTTTAGTAACTGTGTTCCTGTCACTTCCTCCTTGTGTCAAATGTGACGGCTCCCCTGTGCTCCTTAGTTTGCCATCTTTTTAAGTGTAAATGCTCATGTTTGTATCAGTTCTCTTGTTCATTTCCTGTTTTACTTTGAAGGCTGATTTTCTTCCTCCTTTGTGGATTGGCCTGATTGTCTTCTCCAGTGTCTTGTTCCCAAATAATAATTATTATAAACTCTGAATTGGAGATTGTTATTCATACCTTTATTTCATCACATCTGGATTACTGTTATTCATTGTTCTCTCGTCTTA
This sequence comes from Pterophyllum scalare, assembly GCA_024447675.2. Lineage (NCBI taxonomy): Eukaryota > Metazoa > Chordata > Actinopteri > Cichliformes > Cichlidae > Pterophyllum > Pterophyllum scalare. Next base: position 112,778 of record JAMQGT020013875.1, read on the forward strand.
ACAAAAGATTCTGGCTTTGACTTTTAGAGCCCTGTATGGACATCCATACATCCCCACTGTGCAGAATACAAGGCTGAGAACTAAAGGAGTGTGTACTGTGTGTAGTATAATCTATTGTTCCATGTGGATTTTGTATTTCTTTTGAACCTTGTTCATCTTTGGTTAATTCTGCCATCAGCCAATAAAGGCTTACTTTTTGTTTTGCATCTGCTAGTGTCCGTGTTTGGTCGTCTCTACACGAGATTGTCACACAATCTCACTGTCAACAGTCTCAACTTATAACTCCAGTTCAACCAAAGAATGAATGCTCAGGTCAGCTCTTCCAGAAAAAAACAAAGATAGCATAGCATTAGTTCAGGCAGGCTGATCCCAAAAGGGATCAGCTGTAAACCACTTTGCAACCCACCCTTACACCAGATTGCCCTTTTTATTCTGTTTTTATTCTGTTTGTGATGTAACCAACATCTGTCCTAACATCTGTGCGTCCTGAACACAGCCATGCCAGCAAATATAAACTACTGCAGACAGAAATAAATGTCTTTTGACTACAGGGGTAAAGACTGAAATGCAAGAATAGCCATGTATGTTTTCTAATTTTAGCAGAGTACTTGTGTAATAGGTCAGTGTTTTATTTAATTGTATATGGTTTTTCTGTTTGATGTGACTTTGAGACGAGTTTCAGTTTAAAGACAGTGTCTCTTGTTGTTCCCATCTTGTCGCTGGACAAATGCCACAAACTTATAGATATTTTAATCATCAAGAGTCATTTTATTTTCATATTCTAAAATGCAAAGGACATAACAGGATTTGAGAATAAATCCAAGGTTGAGTGCACAAAAATGTTTCACTGCAGGCGATTATGTACAAGAATGAAATCAGCTTTCTTTTTTTTCTTTTTCTTTTTTTTTTCTTTCTTTTTTTACAGAATTCAACAGGTACTGCATCAATAATTAGTCAGGTTTTTGAACCTAATAACGTTGACAAGACTGGACTTCATCTGTACTGAAGATACTTTTTTAAACACAGCACATTCAGTAATTTACATTTTACATTTTAGTGAACTTTGTTTGCTGAAAATAAAGTTCACTATTAGTGCATTAAAGCCCACCGTATGCTTGTTTAGTTCAGTTTTTTTTTTATACATTAAAGATTAAGGTCTCATCAAGGTAATGCTATGTGGCCTCACAAACGGGCCCGATAACATTAACCTGTACAGGAGAACAAATTACACAAATGTCCTCTACATCAGTTTACCCAAACATGCTACCCAGAAACACATTGGCTAGCAGTTACAATTTGATTGTACCATCGTTATATAATTAACCTTAGTGCGTCATGTGAACGTTAGGAATCAATAGTGATCCTTAAATTGTCTTGCTGCAGCATGACACTGGTTAGATTTTTGTTCTGTTCAACAAGTTGTACAGCAATGCAACTTCAGCCTAGGTGTAAATCATTAAAGGGGATCTGCTATGCTCAATTCCAGCTTCATATTTTTAATCCTAGACTTTACTTTGTGTGATTTACAGTTCAAAAACAATCCTTATTTATCTTATACTGGGCCTTGAAGTGTCCTCCTGGTTGCTTGGACACTACTTTCAGATCTACTTCCAGGTCTAATGAGCATGTCTGCTCCAACTATGCCAGTTAAATAGTGACAGCTGTTAGGGGTTTTCTGAAAATGTCCCCTTTTGGTTGCGCAAATATATTCATTTTCAGAGACGGACAACAAAACTGTTGTATAATTATCTAACCAGGTAATAAGTGAGACATCCCCAGCCACAGAACAGTGACTTGTAGCATAGGGGATGAAGGATATTTATACATTTTGATCATCACAGGTTATTCTCCCAGTTCTAGTGTAACTTAAAGTCCCGATGTAATTTGGTGAGACAACACTGCATTTAGCTGGAGTTATGCCGCTACTGAATACAAGATACAATGGAATTGAAAGCTATAATTCAGCTCAACACTATGCGTGCTATAGAAGAGAAGCCAAAAACACTTACTATCCGCTTAAATAAAAATTGAATATGGAACCGACCATTTCTCAGAACACAGATGAGTTTAAATACATGACTTACACAATTATCTCTTTTTTTTCCTCAATCCTTCAGTAGAGAGAATAACGAAAGTGCTCTGGTCAAACCTGTAAAAAAATAATTTATACACACCCCCAGCATACGGCTGGAAAATCTGTCATGAAATTGTTGACAACTGTTTTGCTTATTGATGGTCCTCCCCCAATCACTCTGCTGCTCATCACCCTCAGTGCCCGTTGGCTGGATTAGTTGTCATTTGTTAAAAGGGAGGCAGGCGGGCAGTATGACAGTGGAACAGGCTGGGCCTGCTAGAGGCTCTGCCACCTCTCCCTCCAACTCTGTCCATGTTCCTTTCTCTGGACTGTAGCAGATGGTTGAAGACTTATAGGCCCCCTGAGGGAAGAAAAAAAGAAAGAAAAGAAAATCAGCTCATTCTCTTCAGTCCTCTTATTGCTGTTTGGATTTCTGTGGAGAGAGGATCACAGAACACTAAATACTTATATGCACTGTATGTGTTAAACCAATGGTTCTTCCTGCCTGAGTAACATTTTTCTACAAACTAAGGTGCCCAGAAAATACTGAGCTTTATGTTTTCTGGGTTTTTTTCCTGACCTGTGCTACAAACAGAGGGAAGATAAAGGCTTGTAAAGAGCAATTTTGTTGACACTAACAAAAATGTAGAATATCATGCCTCTCGCTCTATGTCAGCTGGGATAGGCTCCAGCCCCCCGCGACCCTGACCAGGATGAGCAGAAGTAAATGGATGGATGGATGGATATACTACATTCAGTACCATGCTCCAGCTGTAGCCTCCCACAAGATAGATGCTGTCATCCAAGACGGCACATCCCGGACCACTGCGACCCTCCAGGATGGGTGTCTGCAGGATGTTCCACTGGTCAGCTTTCGGGTCGTAACACTCGACCAACATTACATCTAGATGGGAGAAACCTACGTGAGAGAGGGAAGGAAAATATTGTTACATAATGACAGATTCAGAGTTAATATACCCTGTCATTATAGGCTCAGGTTATAGCAATGAGTCATTTGTGAACGCCCTGAAGACACATTTTTGCTATCAGCTTCTTTGAGTGAAGGGTTGCTTCATGAAATCAAAAAATGCTAGGATTGAAGAACTTTGTCTCTGTGTATTTTTAAATAGGTAGCCTGGAAAATGTGTGCAGACATCATAAATAAAAGGCAAGTGTTTATTTTTCATAAAAGATAAACAAAATCTTAAAGGAACAGAAATCCAAAGAAAAGCATGAAGAGCAAAAAAAAAAAAATCCACAGTGAAATATAGGGCAGGATACTTGATGAACATGGGAGCACAACAAACAATGGACTGCTACTTATTCCATGCCTTTGAGGACTTTCTACGTCTCACACACACTCACAATCCAATGGATGCAAGATGAGCAAGTGTCTTTCCCAAAGACACTTAGGCACGCAGACTGCAGGATCGGGGATTGAACGACCAACATTCAGATTAAAAGCCAAACCACTCTACTTACTGAGCCACAATCAACCCAATCCAAACAACAATCCAACAGGGGGACACACAAGAAAATTAACTATGTATGTATGTATGTAGGCCCCGCAAAGACCTGATGCAGAAGCATAATTCAGGCCTTAGTTGGGTTTTTTTTTTGGTCTTTTTGCTGATAGAGATGAATTTTTGTTGTTCCTCCACCTGCCTCATTGTCCTGCATTCGCTTCCTCTCATCACTCCTCCTCAATCACAGTTCCACTACATCTGAAGGTTTCTTCTCTCACCACCAGCTCACACACAAACCAGAGAGACAGATATGCTCCTACGATGAGCGTAAGGAAACACAATTTTAGATATGGACACAGTCACACTCAGAAGCAGGTTTTATGAGCTGAATTTGAACCTGCAGCAACAAAAAGCCAACTGAACACATCTGCTTATAGCAGTGTTTTCATGAAAGGGAGCAGCAAAAGACCGCATTTCAATTCAAAGATAGACAAGCTCAGCTTTTCGTATTTCCCATGACCACATTCAGTTTTCCTGAGCAAATGCAAATGAACAGCACATGTTTTTGTTCTTTTTCACATTTTGTACCATGAATACTGAAGAGTGAGAGACATCGAGGCTCCAGTGTTGCACAGGGTAATTAAGGTCACGGCCTGCTCACAATGGCAACATGAGTTTCACACATACTTTTCAAAAAATGTATCAATCTTGACCTGCTTTCTGTTCATTGCCTGAAAAGCTCGAGTGCTTACCTTTCAAATGGTTTCCACCAATAGCGTACAGGCGGTCATTCATCCCAGCCAGAGCATGAATGGCACGCTTTGTGTTCATATCTTGTTTCCTTGCCCACACATCCATTACAGGGTCGTAGCAGTAAAGCCAGGACACATACTCGCCATTGTGCACGCCTCCTGCAACAGGTAAACATAGCACTGTGCCACTAATACTCTGTGGAGGTACAGCAGGGAGAAGGTGGACAAACGCAGTACTATCCCCAAATATACAATAAATAACTGAAAAAAACATGTTGGCTTTTGAAGAAACTGTAATCTTTTATTGCTCCTTAGCCATGTTTCTTTTCTTTCCACAAATAGATCACTGTGCTTCAGAGTTCTACTTTGTTCCCATTTTTTTATCTTTCCATTATAATGGCTGGAGTAAATACACACTGGTAAGAGTCAGCTTGTGAAAGAGGAGGGTTTCACTTCAGGTTGTTCTGCAATGAGGTGATTAATGGCTGCCTGACCAGAATATCACTAAAATCTAATATATGACTTGATATATGAAGTAGGAGAATTGTAAAAATCAAATTATATGGAAATATAATATATCCACTAAAAAGAATTAGTAAATTTAACTGTTTATGTTGTAATTTATTTAAAGAAGAACTCTACTGATTTCTACATTAAAGCCTCTTTACAGAGCTTCACAAATTCTGCTACATACATGAAAAGATTTCCAGAGGGAGTCTAAAGTAATACTGGATGGTGATGAAAAAAGTACACAATTACAAAAGAAAAAACATCTGCGGCTGTGCTGTTACAAAGAAGAGCTGCTTTTTTGTTTTTTTGTTTTTGGTTCAAGGCTGCTTTAGTCACTAAACCCACCTGAAGCTCCTCATGAACTGCTGGCAGTCAATTTGCTTTAGTTTATTGACAAAGATGAAGAATTACAGAATAAAAAAGATGATATTTCAATTCTGGTGCATTGGTTTTTATCATTTTTTGTCTGTTATTCATGAGTCAATACTCAGCTTGCAGAGTGGAGGGGTTTTTTTTCTCTGGTATAATGGCTACTATTAATGTGACAGCTGTTCATCTTTGTTTTCTTTTTAAAAAGCATGTTAAGTGGATGTGTTTGCCTCTCTGTGCGATAAACATGATGTACCTTTTTGTACAGTACCCTGTATGTAGCACACCTTTTTGCAAATGTACTGACTGATGCTCAACCAAGTCAACAGTCATAATAATGAGTGTGACTCAGTGGCAGCTCCTCTCCTGACCTGATATGTAGATCTTGCCATTGTGCACCGCTCCTGCATGGGCAGCCAGAGGCTGTGGCAGAGACGACATGTAGTTCCACTCATTTGTCTCCAGGTTGTAGGACTCCACACTGGAGAGGTAGCCCGTCTCGTTCCTGCCACCAATCACATACAGGTGCTTATCCAGGCGGCAGGCAAAGAAACTGGCTCTCCTGAGGAGGGAGTGTCAACCAGACAGCATCATTAAACCTATGACGAAGACTCACTACTTTTTCCTTTTCCAGTTTCTGTCTAAGGTGCAAATCATTCTTCAAAAACATCACAAGACAAGAGATAAGTTAAGCAGGTCCATGCTTACAAGCTGTGAGCACCCGTTTTTATGCCTGTGAAATGGGCGTGCTTACTTCTGCATGATGTAATAACTTGTAACAGGATTTTGAACCAAAAAAAATGTCACATAAGTCTGTATTCAGCCCAAATTTTTTTTATTCTTCTGTTGGCTGGCTTTATACATCTAAGAGCGGTAGCATTTTTAAAAAAAAATTGTTTCTGTTTATATTTTTTGGTTTCCCATGAGCACTACACATCTGCCATCACAGCTGAGCACTTGACTTGTGAAGAAGCTGATGAAGTTGTTGGATCTCAGAAATGACAACTACAATCAAAGCAGTGTCTCCATTAACGCTGCAGGGTTTATTTTCTATGAAAACAAAGTTTGTGGGCTTCATTAAAGTCACAAAGGTTTCAGTTTCTGATTAGGTGATGTGATGGGTTGTGATTTGCTGAGAAATATATGGTAAAAAAAACAAACTGTAATGAGAGGAGAGATGAGAGAAAGTAGGTTACTGAAATTAAGTGAACAGCGGCTAGCACTAATGTCAATATTTTTTTTGAGCTGTTCTTCCAAGACCCCTAAAAATCTATTGTGCATTCAAAAGCAGAACAAAGGCTCACCTCTCCTGCATCGGCGGCAACTGTATCCAACTGTTGAATCTGGGATCATAGCGGCTGACAAAATTAGTGCTGTGCTTTCCTGCAAAACAGAACATCTATGATGTCATTCAAATAACTTGGCTCAGAATGAAGTTTCCTTATACTGTCCAGTTTAGACGTAATGATCACTTCTTATTGGCTACATCTTTTCTAATGCTGTTTGTTGCATACCAATAAAATTCACAACTGCGACTCTCCACAGTCTTCATTACTCACCACCCACACATGATGATTTCCCTTTTCCTGCCATTTGAGCTAACAAGAGCTGACTAAAGTCATGTTTTTTAAGCACAGAGGGATCAGGTCTTGGAGGATAATGTCGTGTTCAAAAGACTGCAAATTATCTCTGATGATGTGTGTTTGTAGTCAGCTCATTCTTACTCTCAGAGATAAATAAACAACTAATTTCACTACCTGCAGCGTACTTCTGTTATACTACTGTATTACTGTGATAACTGGTGAAAGAACAAAGAGACAGAGTCAGAATTTTTGATCATTTACAGTCTTTGTTTCTTACTATGGCACTGTGCTGCCACCCTTTTACAAAAAGCCCTCTTAACACTTCTACATCACAAATATTTCAGTGTAAACAACAGTAATTTCTCTGTGCCAGTTATTGACAAGTGTTGATTGGAGTGTTGTTTGTCCACTCAGAGCTGATCTGGCCACAGGATGAGTGTTTCAAACTGTCTGAAAGTGTTACATTAACTTGATGGGCTTGAACTTACATAAACTCTAGATTAAGTGAACAGTGAAAATTTTGCTATGTGAAATCAGCGTAAAGCAGTACCGTTGGGGTTCCACTGGTCCTCTCCACCTAGAAGCAGCAGGAAGTTCTCCACCTCCACCACGCAGTGATGTGCGCTGTTGTAAGGCATTACTAGATGACAGACAAAAGTCAAAAACACAGAAAAAAAGCCTGTGAAAACATGTGAAGAGAAAATTGTAGAAAAACAGTACCCTATGAGTGTGCCCTGCCTGTTATAGGTGTACTGATTTTCAAAAATCCACTATATTTAACAAGATTAATACAAAGCCAATGTAAATCCTAAAAATATGACCTTGTATCATTAAATCTGAAAATTAAAAACAGGCCAATAAACTTTCCTGTTTAGGCCTTATTACAGTCTGTAAAGCTGTGTTTACCCTCACCCTCATATTTAATAAAATTGTCGGATACTTTAACACTTAAATAAGAACCATGTAAACACAATTCCATGACACTAGAAACAAAAGCAACAGTTATCTCATTGAGCCACAAATGAAAATAGGTCACCTTTTACTGCTTCTGGATAACCTTTCAGTTACCTCTCTTCCTTCATATTATCACAAAAAAAATACATTCATCTATAACTTTTTATATCAATATCAACAAGCCCTGCAATAGATTGGCAACATGTCGAGGATGCACCCTGCCTCTCGCCCAATCACAGCTGGGATAGGCTCCAGCCCAACCACAACACTAAATTTGATAAATTAAAAAAGATGGATGGATGGATCGAGTACCAACACAGGCTGGTGTAACTGATAGTACTTTTGTACTAAAAGGGGGAAATTAAGCGGCATCTACCCTGTTCTTAAATATATCCAGTTTTTTTCTGAAAACATGTAGGCTTAAGTCTCAACAGCACCTGCAGCACAGCATCAATCTGCTGTCACCAGGTTAAACCTAACTGCTGATGCCTGTTACTATCCAAGACATGTTAGTCACAAAAAAGAGGTTCGTATTACTTCTTAGCTGTTGAATGAATATGTTAACTTTTGAATAAGAAATAACTGATGTGCTGAACGTGCTGTAATTTGACAGAAATGATCAAAGTAAATCTCATAGGGACTATCAGTCTTTATATGGAGCAAGGTTACACAAAAACCACAAAGCTGAATTTAAAGGAAAATCTAGGTGGAGAGCTGAAGAATGGGCAAAGGAAGAACCTATTTAAATATTACTGGAGATCTGGATTGTTTTTATATAAAGTTGTAATTAGTCAGACTGATATATGATTTTTTTTACCGATATTTAGGCATTTAAAAATCCAATATTCTGATTTAAAGAATGATATTTTTCTTTCCCTAACATATTTTAATGTGTGGTTATTTATTTAATCATTTATGCTGTGCCGGACTCAGATCAGCTGGTTTTTGTGTTTGTGGAGCTCCAGAGACATACTCTCAACAAGGAAGTTGCAGCGTGCCCTCTGGTGGCTAAACTAGACAACATTAACACTCATGACATGTTGAAGGGTGTTTCTCCCATCTCGTCTTTACTTTTTAAAGTACCTGTAGGTCTGCCAATAGCTATGATCCACCAATAATATTGGCCTGCCGATAAATTGGTCAGTATTCCAGTTGCAAATAAGGTATTGGCTTTGGCAGAGGGTATGCTCTTGGAGCACCCTTTTAATTTGGAATTTTCTCTACACAACAGGCCAACTGTATACATTTATTTCAGAACACTCAGTGTGAGTCAGTGTTACAGAATTAGATTTTTCTACTATTTGCTTTTGTGTTGTAATCTCTGGACCATCCATCTACAGGAAGGTGATTTTTTAGAGAGAATCCTAAACTGAAACAAATTTAAAAGAAAAGGTTTGCAACAGTAGATTGTAAATTTATCTGCACAATCAGTTATTTAAGTGGCTTTTTTAAGCAACAATGCCATAAAAACCTCCAGCACTTCAAAGGGAAAAATAAAACTCTAAGGATTTAGTCACAGATAAACTGAATATCTTTGGTTGGATATGTGATAGATATTTTTTAACGTTCTATAGACAAATAATTATTTGGTTGATCAAGAAAGTAATTGAGAGATTGTTCAATAATTAAATAACTATTAGTTGCCACCCTGCATCTATTTAATGAGTTTCTATTTTGGGGACTCAAATCTTAGTAACTGGCTTAGCAACTTTGTCCAATAAGAATAAGTATGTCCTGTGTTAGCACAAACAGCCCAGAGCTGAAGCAGGACCCCTCATGGAGGATTTTCCCTTGTGTATGTTTTTGTGCTCCCCTTCTCTCCTTCATCTTCTTTTGCTAAAGTGACCCCATTGAGATGTAGAGAAATGGTCTTAGGTGACAGTCATAATGAACATGATCGTGTTCACTCAATAAATCTCAGGCCCGGTGCTTTTTGAGCACAAATCAGTGAAATGTTAAAGCCCACCTGTCTGTCTCCATCAGTCATTTCCACTGTCACCTCCCCACCGCCTGATGGATCACAGTTGCTGCAAAATTAGACAGCCTTGAATCTCATTTCTTTCCAATTGGCCTCTCTCTGCAATCTCACTCTAGCTGGCTGACATGTGCCGGTCCTCTATGGGAGCGAAGTCTCAGATAGGAACTAATACTACATACACTAAACACAGGTTTATCTCAAACGAAGGGATTAGGTTGCCTGCCTCCAGTGCACCTCAAAGACGAGTGCCATACAACTGCCAAATTCCCTTACATGCTATTTACATTATCATTCAGTCAGCAGTATATAGGACATGGATGGGCGGCTTTTTATTTGATGTCTAGTGACTTGTACTCACACTAAAAATCATCTCGTACCCACGTGAAAAGAAGATTATTGCTTTACAGTATGTCACAGACCACAGTACCTAGAATAATGTGGTGGGATTCGGGACATTTGGGATATAGGTGAACAGTGAGATAATTACAGTAGCAGGCTATAATAACTGAAATTACTATGTTAGTCTTGTGCACTGAAAAATAAACACATTAATTATTTTTCCTTCTACAGTGTGCGGGACATCACCGTGAATTTATATCAGAGAAAGTGAATCAAATTAACCTATTTGTTGCTTTTCACACAAACTGTCCACTAAACCAAGAGTTTGAACTGCCATAGGAGGGCAGGATGAGCATGTCCTGTATGAGATGGACGCCATCACGCCGGTCTACAGTGAGCTCTAGGGCTCACTAGAGGGAGTCAGAAACCTCTGCATAGAGGCACAGTCAGGGTCGGTTGAATGACTCCACAGCTAATGCACCACTGCTGCTCCAGCTCTGATGTGCCTTTAACACCATTACAATTGCATCCCACTGAGCTGAATTCCTTTGTTCTAGGCCATGCTGCATGGACATCATCCATGCAGCACAGAGATCCAGATTTTAATATTAGGCTGGTTTAAAGAAGAAGAAAAGAGCAGTGTAGCATTGTGGCTGAGTCTGTGCCTGCCTTTGTCTTGTACTGGTCCACGCTGCTGTGGGTACACTAGATGGCAAACTTTACACTGGAATCACCAAGCTGTGTGTACATCAGGCACAACGAGAGGGATCAGATTCTTCCCAAATTGTGTTGATGAATGTCTTAATCAAAGGCTGTCCCTCTCAGGTTTCGCCTCATTGAAAAGTTATGATTGAATGTTAATAATCTTCTATTCCACATCCATTGTGAGGAGGCTACATCAGATGCTCACTGATGTGTTAAGGGGATGATTTTGCAGTTTTGTCCTTCCACTTGGCCACGGACCATTTGAGTGTTAACTTTTTTAGTTCTGAGTGATGGAAATCCCTATTGACCTTTTGCCTGGCGCAGTTTGTACCAATGAGTGTGAGTTTAATGAGAAAAAAAAACAACAACAACAACATAAACAGCGAGCTTCAGGCTGACATGTACGCATGGCTCCTCCAGTAAAAAAGCGAACCCTGATACGTTTGGACAAACGTGAGCTAAAACACCCGACTGCTGCCAAGAAATGTTATGATTTGGGCAGAGGAAGAAAACGTGTCAGGAGACTGCAGGTGATTTGAAGACCCAACAGTAAAAACAAAAAAATCTGATTTATTTAAATTTAAGCCATAAAGGGAGAACATATACTGCACAGGGGCCAAGCTGACAGGAGGCAGACCTATAGCTAATATGTACGAATGGATAGGTGATACTGAGCTATGACTGCAACCAAAACACAGGACAAAAACTCAATATGTCCAGCAATGATGGGGCAACAGAGAAATGCAGTCTCTCATTAGCTCTTTTTTGACCTTTTCAATGTGGCAACAATATAGTAGTGCGCCTTAAAAAGGTCAGGGAAGACAGAGAGAGAGAAGAGCATAGAGCACTCTACAGAGGAAAGTGCAGCAGGGATGTGCTTCCTGGGGAAATTATGACAATTTGCCTTCATTATAATATCATAATCCAACAGAAGATATTGTCAAATAAAATCTATAGGCTGATACATATGATTTTTATTTTTATTGTTGTTCCTGTTTCTGAAAAGGGTTGCATTAACTTTAAAGCTCCAGAGTTCCACTAACCTCTATCTGGTATTTATTCACCTTAAATAAACCCAATAACAACAGCGACACCAGGTCAACAGGCTAACTGCCACACCGTGTATTAGCATGTATGGGTTAATTCAATGTTATGAGATAATCAATATGAATGAATAATCCGGCTGCATTTAAATGTAATTGAGAAAAGATGTCACTCCTTAATGTTCTGTCTCAGCTACAAAAGATCATTAGATTCAAGTAAATCTCATCGTGCATCCTGCCAGCACATATCAGCAAAAAAACAAGTGAAAGCATGCATGACGCTCCACAGTGCTGTGAAGTCACGCTCTGATTAAAAACTTATATTAAAAGTGATAGTGATATATTATTACCTGAAGGATTTAGGGAACTCCTTACCCTCATTTTCCGTGAAAATTAACCTGTGTTAAAGTCATCCAAAGGAACAACTATTTCTCATCATAAAAGCCACTAACACAAGATGCCTCAGGTAAATAATAAATAAATAAATACTTTTTTCTTTTTTTTAAATCCGAGCCCTTCTACTCACTTGTGAGGATCTTCCATGTCTTTTTCTCGTCGTCATAGTATTGGACCAAATTACTGGGGAGACGATCAGGTCCAGGAGGCAAACCACCCACCAGTAACAGCATCCTCTTATTGGAACGGATTCTGTAATGTCAAAAGTGTGGGTGTGCGGACAAGTGTTCAAAAACATGGAATAAAAGACACATTAAGGCCCAAAATAAAAAATGCTCCCACAAAAACACTAGCACGGCCTCAACCTGACACCTTTAATTCCTTAAATTACTATGATAGTATGAACAGAGCTTCTCTGGAGTATTTTTATTTTTCACTTTGCAGATGCTGATTGTATGAATGAATTAATCTGGGGATAAAAATAAAGAATAAATGCACAATTAGATGAATAACTGCTTCTTGTCCAAGTACTTCTACTAAAGCCAAGACTACTAAGCAGGACATATGCAACCACGTTTATCTTGATTAATAAAAATTGCTCAATCGGTTTGATGTGTTATTGGATCGTTATTGCACTCTAAAGATATCTTTTCAATTAGCTGTGAAGCAAGGACAGTCCTGTAGGGTGCCATGCTGGAGGCTAAAAGCACAATTGAGTACATAAACCTGTCTATACAATGTCTCCATTTCATTGGCTACAGTGATTCATGTGACATCCCTCAGCCAATTGTTGGAAATTTCCTGCTGTTTGTATATGATATATAATCTGAAAGCTGTGCACTTTACTGCACATCAATGACCATTATCTGGCTCCTAATGGATTTCAACACAAATCTACCAATTTATCACAATATGCAGTAAAACATTAAGAGTAGCTGGCCTTTAGATTCAGACACATTCACCTTCTTCCCTTTCCATATTTTACTTTTTTATGCTTGGGTAAGTCACCGGCTCCTCGGTATATTCTCCCTCACACTGGCCCACTCGGAAGTGTTTTGGGGTTATTCATATGCAAATGAGCCCCTGGACATAGATAATGGTGATTAATTGAGGGGAGAGAAACAGTGGCATGTGAAACTAATTATGAGGATTCCTGAATCTTTGCTCATTTAGGTCCATATGTGGGAACAGATATATTATTGGGATAATGTACAAGTAGGTACTTGTAGAATGGTTTTATGTTCAGATTATTTCAGTAATTTTAAAATGTTTTCATAAAGTTTAGATTCTCTCTGCCACAGTGTTGTTTTTCCCCTCTGCTCACAAGTCGTTTCACAAGATTTGAAAAAACTGACTACTGACACTATCTCATTTAAAAAAACAACCAAAAAAATGTCTCAGCTGTCTAAATGTGGTCAGTTATGTGAGCACAGCACTGCCTATCACTTAGTTTACTTACAATGGCCACGTAATAACCAGCCCTAAAAGTGCAGATCAGGACAAACATGAAAGTAAGTCTTGCTGCTTGGCCTGTTTTTGTGTGAGTGAGACACATGCATCCAGAATAAATATAGTGAGAACTGTCCAATTAGTGAAAAGGAATTACTTACACCAAATAAAAAAATAGTAATTTATATTACTTGTATTATATTTAACTTCTTTGTAATATTAGTAACAGGGCATCTTGGTACTTTGATCATAAGTATCATGCAATCACAAATCAATTACAGCATTTCAAATTGCATTCGTGAGAGTTGCTACAAATCAAATGCATAACCTTTATCTAGACTGTAGCAATCTTGTTGACACTGATTAAAGAGTAATTATACAGATGTGTGAGGAAATAAAGGCTTGTTTTCTTTTGTAAAACAGGAGGTAACATTGTAATGATGGATACAGTGTAGCACAAAGTACACCACAACCTCTGACAGCAGGTATTATGTTACAGGTACACCACTAAAATCTTCATGAACTCATCCTGAAATGCCACACCACCTACGTGGTCTACACTGACCACCTACGTGGGCTACACTATATAAGCGGTGGGATCAATACACGAGCAAGTGCACAATGCTCGAGTCTGTAATTTGTACAAATTTAGCAAGTGGGAGGCATTTAATCACCCACTGCCCAGTCTCAAACAGCTCACTGTAGTGTGATTGTGTGAATTTATGTCTGAGTGTTTATCTGTCTCCTTCTCACCTGCTGGCCATGGTCTGCCTACAGTGCTGCCTGAAAGGCATCAGGTGGTAGTTCATGGCATCCAGGAGTAGTTTCTGGCACACAGGATCACTCCTCATGAAGTCAACAGACTGAACTCTCTCCACCAACTCTGGGGCAGGTATTAGGGCAAAGCGCAGCCTCTTCATAAGGTCCGGTGCATAGTGCATGCGAGTCTCCCGGTCATGCTCCAGCCAGAGGACTGACATCTGGAAGAGGGCCAGCTCTGACTCCACAGGGGGTGGCAGAGCATCTAGCATGGCACACATCTCCTCAAAGTTCAACAGCAGCACATCCTCCACCAGGTACTTGTTGGCCAGCTTCTTGGTCTCATCCAGTCCATGGAGTGCAGCAATCTTGCAGATCTGCTTGTAGTTCTGCACGGAGATCTGGTCATTAAGGAACTGCACACTAAGCTTGGTAATCTGGGGGATGTTGAGGATCTTGCTGACTGACAGCACTTCTTCCACTGTGTCCAGGGAAAGAGTAACATTGGCAGTATACAGGTACTCCAGCACTAATCGTAGTCCAATGGAGGAGCAGCCTTGGAGTACTAGGTTATTTATGGGCCTGGCACTGGTGGTCACCAGCTTGTCATCAGGAGAGGATGAAGGGGTCCCACTGCTGCCCTGGTCCCCTTTGCTTCCCTCATTGTTGATTACATTATGGGAGGAGAAGAGGGATCTGAAATACTGGGAGCAAGATGCCAACACAGCTTTGTGGCAGTGGAACTGGCTGTCCCTGGGCAGTGAGAGTCACATCACAGAAAAGCTGCTTTCTCCACAAGAGATTGAGCCCATGCAGCAGGGTGTCACTGTGTGTTGGGTCAAAGGTGGATGTTCTATCACCCGATCTGGACATGACTTCCTGAATGTGAACGCCACCTAGGCAACAAATAAACCATGCAAGCCATTTACCTCAGGTCATTTATTTTCACAACACACGTTGCCTATACATCGCTATCAGTCAACTATTACAACAGAAAACGATTTCTCGAATAAGTTATCGAACAGATCGCCTGTCCATCCAGCGGGGGAATAACCGTCATGCCATGCCAGCGGCGACAATCTACATCCAATACGGCTTCATTCGCTTTCAAGTTAAGAGCTCTGGTCGTAAAGCAACAAACAGACACGCAGCAGTTCCCACAGCGTGCCACTCTTATTCATTCTTAACTCAAGAACCAGATGGTTTAAATGGAGGCTGATGTTTGAAGGGCGCTGTCAAAACAAAACGGTGGATACGGAGATGCTGCGGCGCTTTCCCCCCCGGTAACACGGCTGAAGTTGTCGGATAAGGAAAAAAGAGACAGTCGCTACAGTGGACGGATAACATGCAGCATTCAGCCAACACTTATCCCTTCTCCTGTCTTGCTGCACACCCCCACAATGAGGACATTACACATCGCACAGATTTACGGAGTCATACAAAAGCAATTAGTTTGTCTCCGAGCCGTCAGCAGCAGTACGGGTGCGTTTTGCTTTTAGCCTACCTGAGTTAAGCAGACGTGAGTATCGAAAAATATTCACTGAAATGCAGCTTTCGGTAAAGTTAAATAGGATATGCATATCTTTTTGTTACTTCGACTGTACAAAAGCTATTTCCATGTGCGTAATGTGTGTAAACTTGATACAGAGCGTGCCGTAACGTTGTCGCCAGATTCAGCTAAAGCGCCTGTCACAACTAAATGATGTGAGCAGCTTGCCTGAGAAGGAGCCAAACTTACCTGACTTCAGCTCTTGACCAAGAAAAAGAAAGTAAGCTTCAGGTTCCCAATAATCTCACTTGAATTTTCCTTTGTTCTCCTTTTAAGAAATGTCCTTTTTCCTTTAAAGTCAATGGCGTCTCAAAATAACCACTGATTCCAACTCATGAAGTCACTATTTCAGGTTATTTGTTGACGTTGATCATTTGTTCTTCTGAATTAACAAGAAGTGTGTGAGTGTGTGAGAGGGAGCTGTGCTTTCTGCAAGAGAAGAAGAAGAAGAAATATACGTGTGACAAATTATGCTACCAAGAAACAACACATCATTATCCTTGGGCCTGGGGCTCAGTGAGTCGTAACGAGAGTAATAGGAAATCCACGGTTGGGGAGAGAAACGGTCGTGCATGGCCGGTGGAGAGAGACCATGCAGGGGTATGGATGCTGGAGAGACTCGCAAAATTATGGCTCAAGGCTATTGTAAAAACTGTCGAGCGTAAATGACTGCGATTTCAAACATCTATGGAAGAAAGAAAAGAGAAAGGGGGAGAGAAACCGAGTCTTCCCCTCGCTGTTATAGAGAGAACCGTCAAGTTTTAGTGCGCATTGCTAATTAGTCAATTTCTCTCTGCCTTCACAGCCCGACGACTTTGCTGCTGAGCTGAAACTGCTAATTTCTGGGACCAGCCTTTTTTTGGCTGTGAACTGGATGGATGAATGGCTTGTCTCGCACAAATGACAAAAAGCCCCTGCCTTAATCTCCATCGCCAAAATAACCCCTCATCTCATTCTGCTCCTACTAGTCCTTCAAAAGAAGGTGCTCTACACAAACTCAAGTTATACATCTGTATAATAAATAACATCCACCCCAATATACAGACAAATATACAGACTTTTATCATGTTTAATTAAAACAGATAATAACCCCCCTTTACATTTCAGTGTGACAAAAGCATCAGACCACTTACACCATGAAATGCCACACGTGTACAGGGGGATGTAAAGTTGTAAAACAATAAGCACAAATACGTAACATATGCATTGTTTTAATTAATTATGATCTTATCCGATCAGTTCATTGTTAAGCACATAAGGCCTGAAAATACAAAAGGTTGAAACCTAATACAGCGTCCATTAGTGCACAGTAGTCCTGGTGGTATATTTAGATCCATACACCTGCATGTTTACCCCCAGAGATCCTCCAAGTCTATAAGATCAAAGTGAATTCACTAAAAGAAGTTGCTTGATGAATCACATAGTAAAACTCCTGGTTGTGAATGCTCATATGAACTTATGGATTGCACCAAGCACTCTGTCACCACCACAACAAACTAACAGCTGTGAGGCACTAAGTAGTTCCAGTGCTAAATTATTAATCTGTCAAATCACTTTGGTATAGCTGCATACAGTTCAACAACATGAGAGCTTTTAAAAACTCAGAAACAGCCCATCTTAAAATTCTGATTCCTTCATTCAACCCCCATTACATGAATAGCAGGTAATATAATTACCCCAAAGGAAAATGAATTCTTGCACAGCCAATGAAAAATTGTTAGAAAGGACTTATTAGGCCAGAATAAACTGTCAATTACATAAAGAGCTCAATTAGAGTAAATAAACTTACATGCAGGACTCCCATGGGACCAGTAGTGACAGATACTTCACAAGTTAAGAAATGACAGATAAGGATAAATGGCTTTGTTCATATACTATGAAATAGAGCACCACCATGCTACCGTCAAGCAATAGCAGACCGCACATAGGTAGCATTTATAATAGAAGGAACCATAACATCGTTTGATGTTTGAGTGGTTGACAAGCACACAGCCTGCTAATCCCCAACTTGTAGTTATGCTGAGGAAATTCATTCTACATGAACTCTGTGCGATGACTGATTAGATTGTGCACTGCATATCAAATAATCATCATCACTGAAGGAAAAACTATACTACTGTAATATTAATTAGTGGCTTGAAACCACTATGAAAGCACTTTGTTTTATTGTTTACCATGATTATTGTGTTACCTCATTTCCAGAGGTCTTGACACTGCAGAGCAGTACAGTAATTCACTGTATTTCACTTTGGAGTCACATACTGTTATCTTTACCAGCACTCAGTTAGCACTACATTACCCAAGTCTCGAGCGAGCTATTCTAATGCAATAAAATGACCATTTCCAACTCTTTCAGCTCTTTGTAGCAACTCAGTCTCCTGAGGCCACTGGTCTTCAGATTGCAGGGCGTTTATGGTTGTAAGTTGTTGCAGTGTGCAGAGGGAGGGGGGGGTCATCAGATAAGAGAAGAACTTCTAGACTAATTAAACCCTTTGAGACAAAGAATCACACTACAGTGATTTACAACTCTCTGTACCAGTTAACCCGACTCATTTCTTTCTGTCATATTACTCAGATACCATATCTACCTCTATGGGTAAAAAGTCTTTTTTTTTTTTGTCTTCAACATTATGAAAAAGACAGGGAGATGTTAGTGTAAATAACTGCAGTTAGATCAGATTTAAATACTGCAGCACACTCATAATATGAGCTTTCAGGGGTAGACAAAGATCCCAGCCACTGACCATCTACTCTGTACAGTAAATAAGCTCCTTATTTTACTCTCAGATACTACACATCTTCCTATGTAATGCTTGTATTATATTATGTTTCCTTATTGTTTCTAACAGCATAATTTTGTGCCCATTACAACACATAAAAATAAAGCTAAACACAAACTGTCAGCATTATCGTGGCCTTGGGTAACTGATTAAAGAGCAAACATTTAATCTAATCAGTGCAATGAAACAAAACAACAGGAGAAGCTCCAAAGTTGTGAATAGCAAAGTCTACCAGGCATAATTCCTTTTGCTGGCTGTTGCAGAGGGGTATGCTAAGATAGAAAGTATTATTTTCCTAAATGGAAGGTGTCAGATGGTCACGGAAATGTGATCGGCTGTTCAAGATCACTGCTTCCCATCTGCAATTTGTGACGTGTGAAAGATTCAGCCCAAATGTGCTCACCAAGCGTAAATCCTCAGCACTTTCTCTTATCGTGGAAAAGCAAGATAACCAGCTGTTTACAGATCAGAGAACATATCATATTAATATCATGGAGAGGGTGATATCATCTTGTTTGTAAAATATTTTGTTAACTAAGTGTGGTGTGGTATGGCAACCTATAAAGTGAAAGTTGTAATTTGTGTTTTAGCAAAAGTGTTGCAGTTTAAAGCCCTTTTTAATGATAAAAAATATTAAAAGGAGGAAAGCTGAAAATGCTGCAGGGAGCCTCTTCAGAAACACTTTGGTGAGACAAAATTAATGCAAACTGCATGTTACAGTAAATACTCATTATAAGGCTCTTAGAAGTTACATTTAAAGATCCTCCTCAGTTCCAGTCAACTGTATGTATGAACACAAGCAGGGTTCCCTTAATGCCACCCTCTCTAATCTTAGAAGAGTTTACAGTTATGTTCAATTATTTTGAACTGTACTATGGGTATGAAAACTATAGCATATATTATACTATAGAGAGATCATTTCTTAACTGTAGCTTTGACATTAAAGAAACAAACTGGTTAATTTGAGGCATTAGTTAAATTGTGAAAAACAGGATAAAAGGTCATCAAAAGTGAAATATTTCTGCTAGTAGATTTAGTTTGTCTTAATGAATTGCAAAATTTTAACTGATGTGAGTTTTCTGTTCCCTGATTTTTTTTAACGCTTTTTTTTAAAATATCGGGACTGATTAGCACATGCTTGTCATTTCAGATCAAAGTTAGTCAGAGATGATTCATAAAACGTCCACTGTGTAATAAATTGGAAGCACTTATATTTGCCATTCAGGGAGTATGGGAGGCCTGCTGTTTTAAACCCCTAGATCCCCACACATGGCGAAGCCACCACAGACACGGCTCAGAGAGTCAGTCGGCAGCCGGGAGGTGAGCAGAAAGGAACAGGCGGTGTCCCCTCCAGAGTGAGCACAGGAGTGTGTGTGTGTGTATGTGTGTGTGGGCAATATGTGTGTGTATGTTGTGGCATTCTCAAATGACAAAAAGGATACCAGTTGTGCAGTTCAGGTGGGACGACACATGGAGGTGGTATGGAGACTCACCTGAGGGAGAGTCTGGGCTGTTGGGACCAGGGCTGTAATGGAGATCCAAAGTCTGTGTGTAGGGGCACGCAGGAGGCCACTGTGCCATGGAGAAGGTTCGGGGGCTGGAGGAGAGGGGGCTGCTGTTGTGCAGTCTCCCCAGCGTGATGCATCTACCTTCAGGGTGGCAGCAGGCGTGGAGTGGGGTGCGATGGAAGCGAACACGGGCTCAGTGGCGCGGTCACCTAGGGACGCTGAAGCTGCTGTAGCAGGACTGATAGTTATTCCTTGGGAGAATTGCAAGATGAGCCCCATTGCATTTAGCAACCCTTCTTCAACTAAAATACTATGAATGTTATCAAACCTTTGAAGAATAAAGCCAGGGCACAAAAAGAGTATTCAACACTCTAAACTGCTCCACAAAAGGAAATTTTCATTTAATAACAATACGGAAGCAATGCAT